>JASDQU010102157.1:67148-119988 GCA_032191745.1 Picea mariana | reverse complement strand
ATAGTGCAAAAAGCCTAAGTCTGTCATTTCAAATTTCTTCTTAAGGTTGGTTTTCACATGGTTTAAAAGTTTTGAGTCACTACCAGTAAGGATAAGGTCATCAACATAAAGGACAAGTATTATGAGATGGCTTCCTACTTTCTTGGTATAGACATTAGGATCAGAATGGCATCTAAAGAATCCAGTGGCAATAAGAAAGCTGTCCATTTTGGCATACCAAGCTCGGGAAGCTTGCTTGAGACCATAAAGAGATTTCTTGAGGTGACAAACAAGGCTAGAGTCATTCTAGACATAGCCAAGACGTTGTTCCATGTAGATTTATTCTTGCAAATATCCATGCAAGAAGGTGGACTTAACATCCATTTGATGGACCTCCCATTTATGTGAGGCAGTAAGGGCAAGAACAAGGCAAATGGAATTCATTTTTGCTACAGGGGAAAAGGTTTGATTATAGTCAATTACTTCAACTTGGGAAAATTCTTTGGCAACTAATCGAGCCTTGTGTCTTTCAACACTTCCATCTGATGCATACTTAGTTTTGTAGACCCATTTGCATAAAACAAGTTTTCTTCCTTTTGGAAGAGGTACAAGATCCCAAGTATCGTTTTCCATTAAAGAACGATACTCTTCATTCATTGTTGTATCCCAATCTGGATGACCTGAAGCTTCTACAAATGTCTCTGGATCATGAGTTTCTGAAACTTGAGCCAAAAGAGAAGAGGCTCGCTGGAACTGTGAATGTGTCTGACGTTGATCTGAAGGATCACCGACAAGATCACCAACTGCTTCTCATGTTGAACGGAACCACCTCAAAAGCAGTGGAGCTGGTGTTGATTTAGGTTCAAAGGACTCATCTGGAGGAGGGTAAGCAGGCGGAGGTGGATTTTCATCCTCACTATCATCATCTAAAGAAGAAACCAGATCATAAGAAGGCACAAACGCTGAAGATGGATCGCAGGTCGAAGAAGGCACAACCGTCGAATTAGGTTGCCAGGCCCAAGAAGGCACAAATGCCGAATTAGGCTCGTAAGCCAAGAGATTTTCATCAAATTTAACATCTCTTCTAATAATAATTTCATTACAATGTGATTGAAGAAGTCTGTAACCTTTGACATCTTCATAATGACCAACAAATATACACTTCTCACTTTTAGGCTGCAATGCTTTCCTTTTCTCATTAGGAATGTGAGCCCATGCTATACTGCCAAATACACGGAAGTGACTTACATCTGGTTTAATTTTACTCCAAGCTTCTTCCGGTGTTATATTTTTAAGAGCCTTTGTGGGAGTGTGATTTACTATGTAATTTTCACAGTTGATGGCTTCCGCCCAATACTTTAGACTTAATCCCTTATATTGGATCATACAATTAACCATTTCTTTTAATGTGCAGTTCTTTCCTCAGTACTACCATTTTGTTGTGGTGTATATGGAATAGTGTGTTGCATTTGGATTCCCTGTGTAGAGCAGTGATTTGTAAAATTATTGTTCACATATTCGCCTCCATTATCTGTTCTTAACCTTTGAATTTGATGTCCATATTGCTTTTCTACAAGGGCCTTGTAGGCCAAAATCTTGTCAAAAACTTCGCTCTTAACTTTTAAGAAGTAAACCCAAGTACGTCTGGAAAAGTCATCAATGAAAGTTAAGAAATACTTGCACCCAGAAAAAGAAGGAGAAGAAAGTGGACCACACAAATAACTGTGAACAAGCTGGAAAGTACCTGAGGCGTGCCAAGATGCACGTTTTTCAAAACTGTCACCATGATATTTGTCGAGAACACAATCGACACAAACACCATCTCTGCATGAAACAAGAGGAAGACCATTCACCATTTGTTGATTACATAGTTGTTGTAATGAGCGATAGTTTAGATGACCAAACCGCTCATGCCAAAGTTTCCTCAAGTCATCGCTATGAGCAATAAAAACTGATGAAAAAGATGATGACCCAAAGTTTTCAAACTTGTACAACCTGGTAATATCATCAACAATTCCAGTTGCAAGAACATGATTAGGATCTTTTAGATCCTTGATTACAACTTGATGAGGTGAAAACTCTACAGTTTTACCTTCACCTGAATGAGTGATTTGATATACAGATAGAAGGTTACAAGAAAGACTTGGAACACATAATACATCATTGAAATGGCCATTTTCTACTTGTATTGTTCTATATCCTTCAACACTAAGAGATCTATCATCACCAACAAATATTTTCTTGGAGTTACATTCATTTAGAGTAGAAAATATGTTTATATCCTTAGCCATATGATAAGATGCTCCAGAATCAATTAGCCACTTATCAGAAGTATAAGTAGAAGGTGTATTGAAGGAGAAACCAGAAGCAGAAAGTGCATGTCCTTAAGAAGAAGAAGAAGAAGTAGAATCAATACTAATGTTGTGCTTCTTCATCGCTGCTTCTAAAGCTGCCATCTGGTTGAAACATTTGGACTCATCATGACCATCTTTATCACAAAATTTGCAATGTCTGTTAGTATTCTTATTTTTATATTTTTCTCCTTTGTCTCCATTAGGAGAAAAAGCTGTCTGAGTGGGTTTGGGACCCTTATATTGCTTCTTGTTTTGGCGAGGATGTTGCTTCTTGGGATTCTTGGATTTATCTTTTTGATGGACAACTAAGGCTTTGTTGGAGGTACCTACAGTGCTGATCACTCCAAGTTGTACTAGCTTATCTTGCTCTCTAATCAAAGAATCACAAAAGTTCTCAAGAGTGGGTTTTTGATAAGCTTCCCTTACAACCTCTTGTATGGCATAAAAGGTAGATACAAACACAAAATATGCACTACCTAGCTTAGAAAGAATAAGATAGATGCAACGATCTTCGTCTATCTTTATCTTACATTCTTCACATAAAGTTGTGAATGTTTTAAACTTAGACAGATAGTCTTCAATGCAAGAAAAATCACTTGGACTCAAAGTTAGTACTTGATTTTCTAACTGTTGTGCTCAAATAATATTGTGTTTACCAAACACAGATTCAATCTTTTCCCAAGCTTCTTTGGGTTTATCAATTGATTGAAGGTGGAACCTTAAATAAGGAGAGATGGACATTCCGATTAATCCACGTGCTTCGTCATTCCTATTATCCCATTTGGATTTATTATCAGCATCAGTGGGTGTTGTTTCCTTTCCCAAGGTAATCCGGTACAAGCCTTTACTTCCTAATAAATCCTCCATATGGGATTTCCATTGGAAGTAGTTGGTGCTAGTAAGTAAGAGATTACTTGTAGAAGCCATATTAAATAAGTAGATAATACTGATTTAAAAACCAAAACCGATGATTTGAATGGAAAGAGCTTGAAAAGTTATGCGGTTTTTAAAAAAACGGCACTAAAAACAAACTTCGGATGTGAGAGTTATGCCTTTTTAAAAAAAGGCATAAATGGTAACCAAAGGACCACATGGTAGTGTAAGTTGCTTTATGAAGTGACTCACTTTTATAAAGAGAAGTGGGTCTCACTTTTACAAAGAAAAACTGCATGCAAAATAAATAACTCTAAAATAAAATATTAAAGCTACTTATAGTGATTCACTTTTATACTTGAAGTGAAATACACTTTACAATTTTAGCATGAACTTTTTCAAATAAAGTAACAAAAGAGAGACTTGAACTCAAGACCTCTTACTTAATAAGGCAACTTTTAAAAAAATGGTCTAGCAAAACATATTGTAATATTCAGAAGGAGGATTGTTGTTGTTGTTGAAGATGGCCTTGGAGAGCGTGCTGAAAAAAAAATTATTTTCACACAAGAAAAAAATTTCGCTTCTCGATGAGAACAAGGGTTATATCTCGGTTAGCTTACCCGGAAGATGCACCTTTTCCTATCTGTTTTTTATTTTCCGAGATCGCACAGGGCACGGGGCAAAGAGAATACGCAGATCTAAAAGAGTAGCAACCCGGAAATAAAAAATACAAAACTGAAATAAAACCAAAATACTTCTCTGCAAAAAATTTTAAAAATGCGTATTCAAACTATATACCTCCGGATCTAACTGTAATGCTCGTATCTTGGGCAAACATAAACCTTTTCGAGTGAAACAAAAAGGGTTCCTGAATGAAACAAGTGTTCAGGATGCAAAGGAATAGTCCTCTCAGCCCATAAATGTACGAAAATGACAAAAAATGGAGATGAGGCAACTCGGCTTCACGATCTCGATCTACAACAGGAGCGAGTCTTCAAACAGGCTCTGATACCATGTTCGACAACACAAGTATTCCAACAGAGGACGAACACCTTCAGTAACCACTCACATAACCAGATCAAAGCTCAACACACCGATGTTTTCACGTGGTAAAACCCCTACGGGGAAACATCCACGGACCCAACCAACACGACCACTTGGAACAATTTATTAATGCAAAGAAAAAGATTACAGAGAGATTTTACAAGAGAGTTTCTCACAATCGATCATCGGAAAATGACCCTCCATGCTCTTTAAATAGAGATCATGGACCAATTAGGTGTTAAGCCACAGATCAATGGTCGTTAAGTTCGAGGAGAGTATGAACCGTGAGATCACTCTATGTCGGGAACATATCGTGACTGTCGGATTTCCTAACTACAAATGCATATTAATGCATACTAAATAAACACACTAGAAAACACACTTTTACCTAATGACACAATAGACCAAGTAGATCTTAAGTAACTCTTAAGTGTCTAAATATCCTAACACCCTTACATGCATTATTATTTTGTTAATTAATTTGTTGTTGTAGTTTAATTGTCTTAACTCTCTTTTGCAGGTTAGTATGAAGACTTGTGTTAGTATGTGTTAATCTTGTAGTTAGGAACGAATTTGCAAATTCCTAGACTAACCGCGTGTGCAAGTAGATGTTAGATTGTATCTTATTTATGCTCTTAGAATTAAATTTAAAACATAGTTTTAAATAGAGTAGAACAAAGTTTTAATTTGAGTTTTCTTTAACAAGGATTTGATGGATGGATATGATTAATTTCACTTTTTAATTATAGATTGTTTATTTCATTTTTATGCATATCTTGCTTAATTAGTTGTTGATTAATGTATTTGGTAGTTTACTTTTTAATGTCATGTTTTAATTTCTGTTCTTAAGCATTTTTCTTATTGCAGTTTGAATTGTTAGAATAGATAGGGCATAGTTTCATTTTATGTAATTTCTTTCCTAGAATTAGATTGCAATTATATTTCTTAGTTAATGGTTGAGTTTAATTATGAAGTTTGTTTACATAGCATAGAAGTACAATTATAATCTCGTTATATTGTCGAGGTTAATAATTTCATGAATATGCAGGGTAATTAACATTGTTTCCGTAATCGCTAAATTCTCATTGGATTGTTTAATCCATACCTTTCATTTTGCTATTGAGATCAGTGTTGAGCTTATACCGCTTGAATTATCCTTTGTTGTCAAGTGTCATCAAGATATCATACGACACCAGAGACATTCACACAACCACCAACACTATATTTGAGTTGTGATAGGTTAAAAGATAGTTTCTTGCTTTCGTAGATCAAAAGATATAGTTTCTTGCTTTTGTAGATAGTGTTATTGCTGTTGTAGGGTAGATAGTCTTTTTCTTTGATAGGTTAGAGAGCAGTTTGTTTATCATAGATTAAAGGTTAGTTATTAGTTCTTCTTCTTTCAATTAAATAGATTTCCTTTTATGAATTAGAAATAGTTTTGAAGTTTGAATTAAGAATATAGTCCACTTGCCTCTTAGGCTAGATAGTTGTTCAATGAGAAGTATTAATTAGATTACTTGCAGTAGAAGTTATCTTAGAGTAGTTAGTTGTTTATTTTCTTTAATAGGTTAGCTAGTTGTTTTGCTTACTTGTTTACTTACTTTAATAGGTTAGCTAGTTGTTTTGCTTACTTGTTTACTTGCTTTAATAGAATAGTTGTTGGCTTGTTTATTTACTTGCTTTCATAGGGTAGTTTCTCATTGAATTTAGGTTGGCAAGTTAAGTAGTTTGCTTTTGCATTTGCTTATAGTTATGCTTAACAGTTACTTTTGCTTATTGTTATGAACTAGTTTGCTTTACATAGGGTTTTTACTTGCTTTCTTAGAACTATCCATCAATCCTTGGTTTGGAAGTACTTAGGTTACATAGTTTCAAGTTGCTTAGTAGGGTTTTCTCATTAGATAGCTTTGCTTGAATAGATTAACCCTTAGATAGCCACTTCCTTAGTTAGACTATACTACTACCAACCCTTCTACCTTTGGAATATATTTTGCTACAACTCTAAGTTTACTTACCCCGGGTTGACAATTTAATTGAGGGTTTTTAGTGTGTTTTTAGTGCATATACAACACCCATCAAATGTCAATCCAATCCGATATATACAATGGAAATCCAAAATGTAACTACTGCATGAAATGTTTTAAATAACGCCCGTTGATAGGAGCGTCGAGAATTTCTCCGTTAATATTTTCCAGTGAGAATGAGTTTTTTCCCTCAGTAGCTGGGATTTTGAAAGGTCTGAACCAAAGATGATCGAATTTTCTATGTTTCCATGCATCTTCCCTTCTAGCTTCCCATCTTAAAACTAAATCGGCAGTAAGAAACTCCTTGTTTTTAGATTTTTTTTATCAAAAAGGGCTTTCATATTATCCCGATATTTTTGGAGCTTATCATCCACTTCTAATATGTTCTGTTGAACTTCGATGATTTGATTCATTCTTCTCGTAACATCATTAGGCTCTTCGTTTTCATCCTGCCAGAGTTTCATTACAGGAAGAGCAAGATTAATAGGAAGAATAACATTGGTACCATAAACTAATTGGAAATGAGATATACCTATAGATTTCTTAGTGCCAATTTAGTTTCCCCATAAGGCATATTTTAAGTGTATATGCCAAGATTTCTTATTTTTGTCAAAAATTTCTTGATTATAGTCATCAAACTCTTGTTAGATGATTCAACCAACCCATTTCGCTAAGGATAATAAGTTGTAGAATGACCTAAAATAATATTGCATTTTTGACAAAAATTGATCATTGACATAGATTTAAAAGCCTGAGCATTATCAATAAGTATTTTCCTAGGACAACCAAATCTTACTAGGATGTTTTCTTCCAAAACGTTTATCACTACTGAATTTGTAGCATTCCGAGTTGGAATGGATTCAACCCATTTCGTAAAATAGTCAGTGGCGGTCAAAATCCATCTATGTTGAGCACTTGATTGCGAATGAATTTATCCAATGAAGTCCAAGCACCATTGTTGGAAAGGAGCTTCAACTTTTACTGGAATTATGTAATGTTCCTGACTTGGCTAGTCTAGGAAACATAGCTAATGTGTGTTTAGGATTAATGGTTTACAACATATAAATGATCATATAATAACAAATGCGACAAAAGACTGCAAAGTTTATATTATGATATCTCTGCGGAGTACAAATGTCGAATGCGGATGAATAAAAATGAATCACTTGGCTAGATCAAATGAAAAAAATATCTTAGCCGAAATATAATAAAAAAACTAAATCATAATACCCTATAATAGATGAGCATTGCGGGATCAATGGATGAGCTAGAACTATGGTAGCTCGCATGGTAATCGCTGAAAGTCCAGAAAGTTCGCCTTGCTGGCTAAACCTCTTGGAATAGCCTGAAACTTATCCTAATTGGTGCAACCTGCTCTAGCTCTCAGTCCTAGTGACCAACCGACCCTTCTGTTGGTGCTTCTAGACCTCAGATGGATCCCCTGGGGAATGCACCCCTCTCTCACTGAAAAACTACGCCCTAGTGATTCCACCATCAGAATCAGCTGAGTAGTATCTCAAAATGATTGCCTTGTGCTGTTGTGAAATGGGTTAGAAGGTTTTCCCTGGATCTGATCTGATGATCACTCGCGAACGCCGAATGTGTCTGCCAAAAGTGACGCACTCCCAAGTCTGGAAAATGCGCCCCAGATGATTCCGTCATTGGAATTGGATGAAGAACCAGGTGAAAGATGCCCCTTGCCTTCCTCTCAACTAGGTCGGAGGGGAATCTCTGAACTCTCCGTGGATGGGACAAGGCGATCCACTGAACCTCCTTAGAAGTTGTGCCCTCATCCTAGATAAGTGCACCCTTGCTGCTGGAACCTGTGCAACTGCCGTTGAAGAATGATGGAAGACCTATGTGATCTTCTCGATGACTAGGGTGTGTCTCTCAACACCGAAATCAGCCAACTGGTGTCTTCCTCCTGGAATCCACTGAAGTATCTCTCCTGAGATGCACCTCTCTCCTCAATGACAAGTCAAAATATGCATAATGGTGAATTAGGTCACTGACCCTTCTCTTATAGATTTTCTAAACCCTAATTCACTGTTGAAACCCTAATTCATTTTTTGACTTCTAATTTTAGCTCGTCTATTTAATTTTTAGCTCATAATGGATTAAAAGCACTTTTAACCACTTTTAGATCAATGTCATTTTTTGAACATAAGACCTTTGACTGGAGTGACCTCTAGTAACCATTTTTACCCCTTTTCTGGCCTTGGCTATAGTTTAACAGGGTGGTTTACACCATTAAGCCTCCTCTCTGGAGCTCTTATTTGGAAAGGGACATTACAAATTAAAGGTAAGGAAGGAATATTTTGCTTACCGACAGACAGTTGGCATGAATTGCAAGCTCTGACTCTTGCATTTACATCGGTAAACAATTTCGACCAATAATATCTTGTCCTTAAAATTTTGTAAGCTGTTGCTCTCCATGCATGATGTCCTCCACATACTCCATGAAATTCGTCAATGACACCTTTTGTTTCATATTATATGAGGCAATATAACAGGAAACCCATAGGGTCTTTCTAGTATAGCTTGCCATCAACAATGCAATACTTAATTGCATGTAGCTTTAAATTTCTTGCTTTAGAAGGAGTCATGTCATTTGGGCATTGAAGAGTAAGAATGTATGTAATAATATCACGGTACCAGGCAGAGGAAGAAAACTTATCTTCAATCTGAATTATAGGTGCTTGATCATCAATTTCTTCTATATCAGAAGAGAATCATGTTATTCAAATTTATTTATTCCAAGCGCTCTGAAATTTGATTTGGCTAACAGTCTTGCCAGATCTTAACCTTTCACTAGCTTGGTTGGTTTCACTTCTAAATCAAACACTTCAATTTTAGCCAACCATCTAACTCTTCTTCCATCATTGTCTCGCTGAACCAAGATATATTTAATTACATTTATTTGTACATAAGCAATTATTTTGGAGTGCAAGACATATGTTACGAAACCCTTGAGAGACTTCACCATTGCATAAGCTTGTTTTTCAAGAATATCATATCTTAGCTCTGCATCCCTGAGGCTTTTGCTGAAAAAGGCTATTAGTTGTTCGAATCCTTCTTGGTTCTTTTGAAGGAGCACTGCTACAACAATATGTCTAGAAGCAAAAGAGAAGATTAAGAATTCTTTTGTATAGTCCGGACTTACCAATATTGGTTCTTCTCCTATAAATTTCTTAACACACTCGGAAGATGCTTTGGCTTCTGCAGTCCATTTTACTTTTATTTTCTTTTTTAGCATATCTTTAATCAATTTGATTATTTCAGCAAAGTTAGGAATAAATCTCCTCAAAAAATTTATCTTTCCCAAAAAAGATTGAATCTCTTTTCTATTTCTAGGAATATTAATCGGGTCAATAGCCTCAACCCGTTTAGGATCAACCTTGATTCCATCTTTTGAAACTATATGACCTAAAAGTTTACCTTCTTGCATAGAAAAGTGTGATTTTTTGGGATTAAGAGACAAACCAAATCTTCATTTTTCAAAATTTTGTCTGAGGTGCACCCAATGTTTTGTATCAGAATTGGAAAAAACTGTCAGATCGTCTAGATAAATTTGCTCCTGCATTCATTAAACCAAAAGGCATTTTATCATACATAAAGGTTCCCCATGGAGCGGTAAACACAGTCTTTTCTCTATCATCTTCATGAACATCATTCTGATTATATCCTGAGAAACCATCAATCATATAAATTCTATTAACCCCTACTACCTTCTCTAAAACATGTTCCATTTTTGGGAGCGGGTATTTATCTTTAAGAGAAGATCAATTTAAGTTCTGAAAATCAACGCAGAGTCTTATTTCATCGTTCTTCTTTCTAATAGGGACCAAATTGGCCACCCATTCAAAGTATCTGAGGGGAATGATGATTTTTGCATCAAGGAGTTTTTTAACCTCCTTTTCTATTACTGACAAAAGAATTGGGTTTATCTGTCTAAGCTTCTGCTTGAAAGGCTTAATACCATGTTTTAAGGGAATCTTATGTTCAATAACAAAAGTATCATAAGTTTTTAAATCATCATAAGACCATGCAAAAACATCTTTATATTGTTTAAGTAACTCGATGTATTTACTCTTTATTTGTGTCGGAAGATATGTTGATATTTTGACCATTTTGGGATTTTCATTAGTTCATACATTACAATATTCAACCTCTTCGGGTTGAGGTCACAAAGTAGTCTTTAAAGGTATATCATCCTAGTCAAACAATATTTCTAAAGGGATCATACCTCTGGGAATCTGATTGTTTTTAAGTAAGAGCATGTGATGATTTGCAATTTTATCTTGGAACTTCTTTGGGTTCTTTCCTTCCTGCATAATCCAAGCAGGATCATTCTGATTTTCTTGATCTATGTGGGTCTTTGAAAACTCATCTACCATTTCCAGGAACTCTTTGATTTGTTCATCATCTTCAAATATTTTCCATTGTTGGACATTGTTTGGAATCGAAGGTATATGTCTCATCTCAATATGATATTTCAGCTTCAAAACAGTAGGTGGTACAAAAGTCGCAGCAGCTTTGGCTAAAGAATCAACTTGTTGATTTTGCATTCCGAGAATAGAGTGAATATTAAAATACAAGAAGAAATTCTCTATTAGATCCCAGGCACAATTTCTATACGATCTCAATCTCATATGCTTAGCTTGATATTGTTGTTTTATTTGTTTTACAATGAGCTCAACATCTCCATAAGCTATCAAATGTTCGATTTTTTATTTTCTTGCAGCTTCTAATCCTAAAACTAAAGCTTCATATTCACAGACATTATTGGTATAATCAACGTCCCATTGTAATCTGTAAGAGAAAGGAATAACATACTCATCCCCTGTTGCAACAAATAGAACTCCAGCTCCCACTCCTTCGCAGGATGAAGCACCATCAAACAAAATTTTCCACATCCCTTTTCTAACATTTATATTTTTCTTCGAAATTTCTATTTTTTTGATTTTCTTCTTCTAGACGTTCTTCAAAATCATCATCTATAGATAATATACAATTGCCTAAATCTTGATCGACAACATAGACTGGGTAGTTATTGGGGTTTTGAGGGTCTCTTACAGTGTACGCCAATCTAGTTTCTCTGTACAGTCGAGTAAATTGTCCACCAAAAATTGGAATCGTAGCATAGGTCATGTCTAGCTGAACCGATCCTCCTAGCTTGGCACCCCAAGATCTAGATAGAAGCATGCCATACTTGGCAGGAACATTAGAAAAAACCACATCCATAAGGATACTTTTCACAAGAACCTGAGCAAGGTTTACAACTAAATCTTTAATCATACCCAGACACATAAACTTTCTAGAATCAAATGAGTATAAATCTTGATAAGGCATGATAATTTCAAGGTCCAATTTTTCCATGATAATATTAGGCATCAAATTATGCGAAGCTCCTGAGTCTAACATGTAATTGTGAAGCAAATGATTGTGCACAGTCAGTGTAATATAAAAAGGAGCAACCAAATCCTTACTATTTCAAATGTGTGGTCCAAACATGAATGTAGGTTTTTCATCCTGCAAATTGATAACATCAACTTGACATTAAGCATCAGAAAAATTTATTGCTTTAGCGATTTGTTTTTTTATAGATTGGGTTCCTAGAAAGTTCAACCAAAGGCATTGGAATTTTAATTTTACTAAGTTCATTCTCTAAATTGAAAGTCCCAACTGGTTTCACAATTTCCCTGGTTTGAACTTCAACTTCTGTATTTTTTGGCTTCTTAGTTTGCACTGCTTTCATTTTAACTTGCTTTATTCGGGAAGCTTGCGTTTCAGTTGATGGTTTTGTAATTGCTGCCTCATTTGCTTTGTTTCGTGATAAAATCTTTTTTGGTGGAATATTTGTAGAAGTTTTTTCTCTTGGCCTCAAATCATATTTATTTTGAAGCTCGACCATTATTGAATCAACAAGACTTTTGTATGTAGAGTCTCCCAAATTGTTGACATTTTCATCATTATTAAACGAAGATTCTATATCTAAGGATTTCTCATAATCCTCTTTGGTTAGGTGAGGCTCAAGATCATCATCGCTGAGGTTGTTTAGATCTTCCTCTAAATCCTCCTAATCTTGCACCTCATCTCTCTGTATGAAATTCTCAGTTTTAAACGGAGCTTGAATCTTTTGATCCTCAATTTTTATTTGTCTTTGTTGTATCTGAGGATTAGGATTTCTACTGAATTGATTTCTGACATATGGGTCGGGTTTGGCATTTTCTATTTCCATCTTGGAAATTTTGTTCGATAAATCTTTAATATTTTTTTCCATCTCATCCATTTTTTCCTCGGCATATTTTCCGGATCCAGAGGGCCCTGCATGTTCTTTAAAACGCTCGGGTTCTCTTTTTCCCATATCAAATTTAGTTTTCAACTTCCTGGATGCCGTTATATTTGATTCAATATCTATAGCATAGTCTTGCATTCCTGCTAAAGTAGTGGATCTTCTTTCTCTCAAAAGTAGAGTGAAATCAGAATCAAAAGCTCTTGCAAAAGTGACTTTTGCAGCTGGTTGAGAAGGTTTAACTTCAACAAGGATCCTGTGATAAAGCTTGTTAAATATTTGAATAAATTCCAAGACTGATTCATATGTTTTTTTTCTCAAGGCTCCTAATTCAGTTAAGTAATATAGATGGTGTTTTTTCTCACCCCATTGCCTTTTGAAGGAAATTTCCAAGTCATTATATGATGGTATAGAACCTACTGGAAGTCCTCTAAACCAATTTTTTACCTCTCCCTCAAAATTCTGTACTAACAGTCTCTAGTAAATGTCCTCGTGCTCAATACTGAGAATGTCAACAAATTGATCGAAAAAGGCTATATGTTCTGTAGCTGTTAGATCCCCGTCTCCTATGAATTTAGGGAGGCTCTTCATGTAATTTTCGAATAAATCATGAAGGACAATAGGAAGAACTAAGGGATCATACCTAACAGCTACCTTGGTAAAGATATTAGGGGGTTCACCTGGTATATTTGCTTGTCCACCATCTCGTGCACCTCCGACATCTCCAACACCAACACCTCCAACACCGTCCATTGAAAGTCTAGGAGACAGAATTCGAGGACTAAAAAGGAGATTATCAAAAACTTCAAAGGACTGATCTACTACTCTTTTGGCTACTTCGGGATCGTGTGAATGAAGTTCAGGAAAATGATCGTGAGAATATGGAAGATCTAGATGGGGAGGAAAAGGAAAACTTGAGCTTGGTCCCTCAGATTTACTTGGCGTATAAAAAATAATCTAGAGGGTTTCTGGAAACATAAACTTTTACTTTGGGAAGAGAAAGAATCAGTTGTGTACTAATGACAGTGGGGATTGAAATGGAGTCTTTGTTTTCACTGGTAAAAGTATCTATCAATGAAACATGGATGGTCTAGACAATCTCAAATTTTATTTCAGGAATAATTACTTCTGGAGTTTCTAGTTTAACTTCAGGTTTACTTGTTGATGCTTCTGCAGAATGAACTTGTTTAAAATTTTCTTTAAGATTTAGTTCTTTAGCGGGAATTTTAACATTAAATCACGTAATTCTAGGTTGATGGACCTTACCTGCTAATGCAGAAGTTTGTCTGAGATATCCCTTTGGTTTCAATTTTTTTTTGGGATCCAAAACTAGCGTAGTTTCCTTTTCGTCTGGGTTTTTTTTGATATTCTTTTCATCGAAGGCCATCTTTGTCTACAATGGAGTCGCTAGGTGAAAAATGGACCTTTTCACGTATTCAATCTTTGTTCACCATCAAAGATCAAAACTTAACTTTATCGTTCTCCCAGAGAAAAATGATTTCCTTCCTCTGTCCCCGACAACGACGCCAAAAAGATGTTGTTCCTGAGATTGATTCTAAGGCTCAAAGAATAATGTCAGGCATCAAAAGTTTTAAATGAAGTGTTTTTGTGCGTGATTTTTTCTACCTTCAGTTTTCTGAGAAATAATCTTTAAATGAAATTAATGATAAGACGGTACAGAGGCCGTATCTTGTTATCTGAGTCGCAATTACAATTTCAAATGATGTAGAAAATATTTACAAAACTGTTAAAACAAAGTCAGGTATCAATTATAGATAAGTCTCACGTTGTTTGCAGAGGAAGGAAAAGTAGAAGATGCACCCTTGAAAAGGAAATAAAGATGCAGTAATTCACACAGATCACATGTCTTGTTTTACTCACAGTAATAACAAAGGAAAAGTTGTTACTGAATGAACTGTTGATACATTACGATCCTAGTATATGTAGTACTAATTTGCAATCATTCACTCTTCAAGAACTACAGAAAGAAATTCAGAGAGATGGAAACATAGAGGAAACACATAACTCAAATTGAACGAAACTTAGAATCTCTTTCTACACTTGTATTAATATTCAAAAAAAAGTTTTATCTTTTACATTCAGCTAGAAGCAACCTCGAATAGATCTAAAAATTATCTATTTATACAAAAATTGTCTCAACTGAAAATCGTTGGACTTCCCAAAATATATGCCTAAAAATAGATACATACAAATAAAATAACAACATGCAAATATTGTTGATTTTTGTTGGCGCTTCATATGTCTCTTTGTATGCTTATAGATGCGCTCGTTTTCCTTTAATCGCTAATCCAAGTACACATGTCCACTAAGACCACCATAATCATTTTGCTTACTGTCTTTGCCATTCGATTCTATTGCCATCTATCCCTTCAAATACATTCACCAGGACAAAGAATTGCAGTTGAAGATATGGGGGTGGTAATTGAACATATAGCTTAGCGTTGGCTCATTATGGGTTAGGTAACGGTTATAGGGAAGAGTAATTGTTCACGAATAGGATAATGTCCAACAAGGAGGTGGGATGAGTGGATGCGAGAATGTAGGTGGTAGGCTAGATGGTATCGAGAGCTGGAGGGTGTGATAGGTTGGAGTGTGGAAAGTAGAGTGGGTGGAGGAAGTGGACTCTGTGTATGTTCCTTCATTTTCTCCCAGCTACACTAGCTTTCCTTTGTTCATTGACTTGGGTGCACATGTCCATCAATGCTACCACGAATCTTGAAGGCTCAATCCTTTCATTCAATTCAAAGGCAAACATCTTCTTCTGTATTTGTGGCAACTTCTTCTAGATCTTATTCACTTCTTAGACTGTGACCTGATATTGTGAACTTGGATTAACCAACAATTCATTGATTTTAAGTAAATCAATCTGGCTCATCTGTTGGATGGCCGCCTTAGTATTTTCCTTGTTCTTTCTGGAGATTTGTTGGTTCATTTCTATCTCAATCTGCCCCAATGCCTCTGAGATGTTATTTCCTTCAAACTCAATTAATTTTTTATTTATTGAAGATAATGCCTCCAAACAAGCCTCTTTTACATCTCTGGCAAGTTTCTTACCTTCTTCCAGATTTGTTTCCCAGGATTTTAGGGCCATTTCGCCTTTTACTTGTTTAGAATGAGAGAGAAGGGTAAGACCAGGGGTATTAGCTTTCTGCTTCCATATGATAACCTATTGAAACTTAGACCGGGCTGCGCATGCCTCTTTTTCCTTGACATAAATATTTTTTAGATAAATGCCTACTGCCTGATAGCATTTCTGAATAGCATCTACTATTTGATAGAGCTCCTGTTGGGCGACTTCCAGCTTCTCATTGATTTCTGATGCTTGTATTTTGAAGGCAGTAATATCTATTGTTGTGTTTTCTATTAGGGTCAATTTGGACTGCAACTGCTTAATCAAATCGTCATGCTAAGTGATAAAACCTTGGCTGGTCTGTTATCACTCCAGGAAACTCTCCTGGGCTGTAAGTTAGAGATGCCTGGTAACTCAATCTTTTTGGGAACTATTTTCTCAATAATGGGTTGGGGTTTTGGATCAAGATGAATATCTGAAACTCTGAATTATATTCTCAAGACAGTCTTAACTATAATCGTGCAACACAAGGCCTTCAAGAGCTATTGTCAGATAGGTTTGAATAATAGGTGGATGAGAAAACTAATCAATCAACCAGAGCATACATAAAACCATATGTATAATGGGTCAACAAACTAGTCAAGGATGCTTGTGATTCTTGCTTAATAATCAAAAGTAAGATGACAGTTACCAGGATCATTAAACAGAGACAAAAGAACTAATTCCACTCATAAGCATAGACATAGATAAAAGAAGGTCTGACAGTAACAAAAGAAAGAAGCTTGCCGGCTGATATATTAAAGAAAGTGTCTTGTTACAAAACAGTAGCATGTAGAACTCAAAATCGAACCCCCTAGTTCCTATTCTACCTTCAGCTTTATAGCTTTACAATGCAGTTTTCAGATCCTAAAATAATGGATCTGAAATTCTAAAAACAGAAAGTAAATCATATTTGCAAAAAACTAGGAAGAAATCCTCAAGATGAGGTCGATTCCTATCTAATGATCTTCAAAAGTGGTAGAAAGTTGATGAAGTGTAGTCCAGCCTTCCAAGGCTCTTTAGCTTGATATCCTGAAGATGAAATTCGAGTTGGATGATGTGTCTTCAAATCCCTGATTTTTTGACTTTGAAAAAGACACCAAATTTATTTGAATAACCTCTTCTGATATTATTCCTCACAAATAGCATTCAAATCTAACTTGATAATTCACCATTTATCCATTAGAATCGATTTCAAACCATTCGGATTCAAAAAATCCCGATCTGGGCAAAAACATTAGCTTGCTGCCCTGTAACAGTTTTGTAAAGCATTTTCTGACATCTGATCTTGCGGGGAGATTTCGACTGTCTTACCGAGCTTCAAATCCAAATCTGATTGCATGACTGGAAATCTTAGGATGTGTAGTCAACAATCGACTATTTGAACGTGCAAAATGGACCTTCTAAGGCTGAGAAAAACGATTTTTTCCAAGGGCAGTTTTTTAGGAAATTCTACAGGTTTCGGTGGTAACGGCTTCAAGAATTCTTTGATGAAGATCCTCTCTTTCTGACTGGTCTCTTTACTTCCTCCTGATGAGTCTTAGCTTGCGTTTCTCCTTCAATGAAAGTAGCATTTTGTGCAAGAGTCTCTAATCCACAAAGGTTATGACTCGACAAAAACCCTAAGACTCATCAAAACAGAGTGTTTTTAGGCAGATAAATTGAGTCAAAGTTTCAAGTGAGTTAACTCAATGACCGAATGGGAGTACAATTGAAGCTTAAGACCAATTCGAAATCTGGTATACAACTCAACAAACAGAAACAGATATTTGAATAATTATCGACTCATGTTTTGACAAGAGAATAGGTCTTTAGATTTTGACAAATAAGCAATTGTGACTCAGCAAATAGGAGGAGTATTTTAATGACAGACTTGAATCAGGGTTTTGACATATGGATTAACTCGACAATCAAAAGTAACTGGCAGTATAATTAGGAACATTTGACTCGAACTATCAATCCATGCGTTTTTTGAAAACAGACTCAACAGTTTTTTAACTGAGTTGGAGTTCAGATATGATTGAATCTCAGATGCACAAAGAATATAGGCCACATTTAATTAATCTAAACAAAGACTAAGCCAGAACCGTGACTTAACTGACCTGTAACAAGATTTGAGGCGGGAATTGCTCAATTCTTAATCACAGAAGCAAAACTTGAGTCACTTAATGCTTAAAACACATAGCTGTATAATGAACTTGCCCTTCAAACTAGAAGTTCAACCGTCTGTTGCCTCTGAGATGAAATTGGAGCTTCAGTTGCGTGACTGTATGAGAGAATTTCGGATATTTTCTCTATTAATCAATACAAGGACTTGGTGCATGAAATTATGAACGTTTAACCACATTCCCAATTAAATGTGACATCACAGCGTTCATGATCATATCCATAAGATCCGCACACAATCTTGAATTTGTTATGATATATTCCATTGTGAAATTCTGTGCCATACACAATTTTAATGACAACTGACAACCCGAGCATATAAATGAAGTTTCGGCAGGTATTCTTCAGCAAACTGCAATGAGAACCACGTGATGCACCATTTGTCATGATTTTCGGTGGATAGCAATGATGCCCAGGCTCACTTGATGTTTGGCACGTCCGAAAGCACGAAAGTTTTAAATTTAAACGTGAAAAAGCTTTCGGTGGTTAAGGGCCTTCTGCCATGCACCTCTTATCCACCGAAAAGGTCCACTTTCGGTAGTTAAGTGGTCTTTTGGTAAACCCCTTAAACCACCGAAACCTGTAATTCAAAAATTAACAAGCCAACATCCAAAGTGATGGTTCTTTCAACTGTACACTTCAAAAATAGACCTCCTAAGGTACTCTAAAAAATTTAGAAGGAAATTTTTTGACTCTATCTTATCACCTAAAATAATGAAACTTTGGCAGTGTTATTTTAGGAGATAACATGGTCTATGAACTCTTGTATAGCAACTCAAGGTTATCCTATAACTGCTTCATTTGATGCTGATAACTAGCCCTGATTTGTTCAATGTCACGATTCATCCTGCCTCTAACAAATTGTTCTGTACTATGTATCTCATTCTGCAATTGCTCTACCAAGAGACATTTTTGTCGCAGTTGTTCGATTAAATTTCCATTGACCATTGATTGGCAATGAGAAAATCCCCTAGTGAACCTGCAACTTCTTTCACAAACTTAGGATCATCTTGGTCTTTCCCATCATACACCAATCTTTTCCTTTTAGTGACTACTCCATCCTTCTGGTGAGATTTTCTTTTTACAATAGCTTTTCATTTCTTGCTGGAAAAAAAATTTGAGGGAGGCATCTCTTTAGGAAATATAGGAGTAAGATCACCTACAAAAGTGAGTTCGGAACTAGGATTTCCGAAGCTGCTCTGTAAAGGGGTTAATGATGTAATAGGAGAAATAATTTTTGTGGAATGTTCCTATTCTATTATATTTGGGGTGCCAGCAGAAGTAGTTGACATTGAATGAGGAACAACTTGTCTCAGATTCATGAAAGCTTCGAACCGAGCTAACACTTGTGGATCATTTAGTCCTAATAGTGATTCTCTTATTTTGTGAAATAACACTTCTGGGCTTTTCGGGACTTCTTCAATTTTGTGCTTAGTGGAGCAACTTGGCTCAGATTCTGTGGCTCTATCTTCCTGTGAAGAAGGCATGGGTTTTGACTCTCCTTGCAATATTTTTGGCAAACTGTTTCGTCTGTGCTTTTGAAATTTGAGGAAATCGACTTGTTGTTCAGGAGGCAGAGTCTGGAATCTGCTTTGAACTTCCTCATAAGATCTAACTCCCTTGAACATCTCGTCATAAGTAGAATTCTCATGGATGTATCGCTTCATGTTAAATTGAGCCGAATGATTTTCCACTATCTTATGTGGATAACGCTTGAATTTGATGTCAACTAAGTTGACATCTTCCAGGGCTGCAACCTCGACTTTAGAATGACCAAAATCTAACAATGTGCACATGCCAACTTGAATGGTAAAATTTGGCCAAACCTTTTTCTGAGCTGCTTTCAATTCTTTGCTGATACCTCCCGCTATTGTTTGGTATGCCACTTCTCTACATACCATCTTGTCAGGTAAAAATTGTGGGAGGGCATGAGGAGGAATAAAAAAACCAAATACTCTGATATAGGAGAAATTCTCCTCAATGAACCAGTCTGCAAGTTTTCCTAAGTTCACCGTAATATTTTTTGAAATTCTGGGTGGCAGGTGGCCATAGATAGCTATGTAAACCAGTACCATCACATTGTGACAGATTTCGTAAAAGAAATCTTTGGCATTTTCTTCCTATAATTTGGAGTGGTAAAAATGTATTGTCTCAGAACTAGTCGGGGTCCAACTCCAATTCATTAGGGGAAAAGGGGTCATGAAACAAATGGCATCCATAATATAAGATTACATGTAAGAAGGAGTAGGTTTCCCTTTTGATTTTTCCGATTGATGTTCAACAATTTCCTTGGCCAAATTATTAGATAACATTTTAGCCCAATTGAAGGTATAACCTTCGACTACTTCATTCATGATGGCTACCCACTTAACTGAGAAATGTGTAGGGTTCTTCTTCCCAAACATACGACAGAGCATGATGGCTACATATAACATATGAGCATCTAAGGATGTCATGGCATACATACCATGAGCGTTTGCTCTGAATGTTTTTGGATGTCCCCACCAGGTCTTGATTATATCATAACCATTTCTACCGTATTGAGTGCATTCTCTTCTCTCAAAATCTAGAAGAAATGTTGCATTGTAAATATATTTAGGTGTAGGGAAAAGCTTGTACATTACTTGTAGATTCTCTGGTCAGAAAGAGTCGACAACGGCCTGCTGGTGGTTGATGACGCTCATGGTTTGGACGTTGACATGTTTCAAAGCCCAATTTATCATATCATTGTAGGGTATGATTCCAGGCCATGCAACAATATTATGCAGTGCTGACTGTGCTACCGATCTAAGATTAGATGCAAAGTACTCGTCGTCTTCCTCGACAGAGTCGTCTGGACAGTTAATAATACAATGCTCTAAGATATCAAAAACCTGCTTCTAAGTTTTAATGGCATCCGTAACTCGTGGAGTTGTGTCTGATAAAACATCTGTATTTGGATTTGAATCATCACCCGATGCATCAAGCTTCTTTCCAGCTTTTCATGGTGCCATAATCCTTAAGGAAATGAAATTATCCCACCTGTAACAAGAGAAGTCTGTAAGTTGTACACTAAACAAAAAACTTCTAATTGCAAATGGTAAAAACGATTTTGAAATTCAAAGTGCTTTATTCAAAAAGTCTATTGATCTTCATACAACTCTACTGACGAAGAATTTATTTAAAACTTAATGGAATTTATTACCTGGTGATTCACAATCTTTATTTGAAATTATTAACCTTGATCAATCATAAATGTCATTAATACTTCAATAGTTCTGCGTTCAGAAGTTTTGGATGTGACATGATGAAAATCTCCCGAAGTCCAAATTCACGGAGGAGCTAATCTTTAAGTAATCAATTTTATATTCTAATTAATCACGTTTTAAACGTCGTATTAACTTTAATTATTTCGAAAGTTCAGAATTAAGAAGTTTTGAATATAGCACAAGAGAAATCTTCTGGAGCCCAAAACTGTGAAGTGATTAATTAACACTTAATCATGATTTATTAAAGTCGTTAACTGCTTTATTAACTCTTTGAAACACTTTTTTACTTTTTGTAATTATTTTGGTGCTTTGATATTTCAGCGGTTTTTGAAATAAAAAACTNATTCACGGAGGAGCTAATCTTTAAGTAATCAATTTTATATTCTAATTAATCACGTTTTAAACGTCGTATTAACTTTAATTATTTCGAAAGTTCAGAATTAAGAAGTTTTGAATATAGCACAAGAGAAATCTTCTGGAGCCCAAAACTGCGAAGTGATTAATTAACACTTAATCATGATTTATTAAAGTCGTTAACTGCTTTATTAACTCTTTGAAACACTTTTTTACTTTTTGTAATTATTTTGGTGCTTTGATATTTCAGCGGTTTTTGAAATAAAAAACTCTCGAAGAGAAATCTCTCGGAGTGACGTGGAAAAGATGACATCATTCTTGATGACGTGTCAAGAAAAGAGAGGTGCCACGTGTCACTTGAAAACGTGTGAATCATCCGACGTAAATGTCAAAAATACATGCCATGTGTCTACCCAAGAAAACATTTTTTAAAGGACACGTGTCGTATGACTCGTTCGTGAGTCCTTTAGGAATTAACGCGAGTGCCTATCTTCGGGACTTCAAAATTTCGGGGTTTTTATTGTTTAGATTTGTTGGATTACCCGAAGCGCAAAGCTATGAAGTGATCACTAAAGACTTTCTTTTAAAACTCAGGGAGCTTCAAAACTTCAGGTATCATTAGGACCGTTCGATCAAATTAGAGTAATTCATCGGTGATAGATATTGTAAGCGCCTTGTTGAAAAATAATAGCCAATGGATTTATTTTAAAATTAAAAGGCAATTCTCTAAGTTTTTTTTTTTTTGGGTAAAAAAATTATTTCTAAGAGGCAAAATCTAAAGTTCAAAAGCTCAAAATTATACGTGTTCTAACAATACCTATGATTATGCAACAATCAGCTAGGAACACACAGTTACTAAAATATTTCATCAGCCATAATCATAGTCGATGTCTCTATAACTATGCAACAATAATCTAGTAGCACACAAATACTACAATATGCCATCAACCATAGTTATAGTCTCATCTAGTAGCATGAAGCTACTCCCATAGTCCTCACGACTATGCGTGATATTTCTTCTCTCATTAGGTCTGACAGTGCATTACCCCCTCAGTCGTAAGACTGATTCAGGGAACCCTTGGACAGAGGGGTTAACTGACATGAGAAGAAACAACACACCTCCCTCTCAACGAGAGTTGACATTCTACATCTCGAGTCTTTCCGCTCCTAGTTAAATCAACATGACTAATAGGAGAAATACATCGCCTGGGACATTCACCACTAGCCAAATCAACATAGCTAATCATGTGAGTGACTGTATCATTATCCCTTGGTCAAATCAACATGACTAATATGGGAGAATGTATGCCTGATGCTACTCATTTGTGGATGTGTATTGGAGCTTCACATGTCCCTTCTGCATCGTGTCTCGGTTGAAGTCCTGCAAGAAAATTTCAAAGCCACGTTACTTCACGACTTGCAATATTGGATGCTATATACTTTGTCTCTATTGTATTGAGTGCCACTAATGTCTGCTCCCTACTCAACCATGAGATCACATGGATTCCAAACTGAAGAAATATATGGAAGTAGTCTTCTGATCCACTGCACTCCTTACCCAATCAGAGTCTATATAATCATGTAGCTTCACATCTCCATCTGAGGCATATCTCAATCCATATCTTCTCGTACCACGTAGGTATCTCAACGAATGTTTTGCTATCAAATAATGTACATGTATTGAAATTAAGGCAAAAAGGTCCACATCCCAGTCCTTATGACTGGCTTCCTTCACTGAAACAAGGGAATCCTCCCAGAAGGTCTCATATCTCCTCAAAATCTCTAAAGATTTTGATCTAGACTCCTATTTGTGAATCCTAGAGAATGTATCTCCCATATGAATCTAAATTTGAATCTGAAGAGGAATACCTTTTGAATGAAAGTCTCTAAGCAATTGACTCTTTCGAAGACCAGGCTCACTCTGAATCTGCATGCTCCCTCTGAAGGTTGACTCCCTCTAAAGCTATATAGTCTTTGGAGTCATCTTCTCCCTCTGCATGTGTTGACCTCCTCTTCTCCTTCATTACATGGATGTGCACAACTCTATGTCTGCCTCATGTTGCTTCCTGCAACCGTCATTATAACTCCCTTTCAAAGCTATTACCTGTGACCTACCCGGAACAAGAAACAAGAACAACAATATCTCCATGGTAACCTCCATGGAATTTACAAGATAACCTACCTAGAGCAAGGTCAATCAAGAACATCTCCTAGAGGAGATCAATTTATCTTGTAAACAACTACATTATTAATATGAGCATTTACTTAATGGTAGTTGTACCAAAAATAATCAAGTGTTTACTCAACTAGAAATAACAATAACAATAATAGAATTCTAAAGATTGTTATTGTAGTTACAACACTTACTTAAACTACAACAATATAAAGAAATATCAAACATGATATGCAAACCTGGAGTTTAACTGCTACTGCCCACTTGGGTTGTCTTCTATAGTTTCTCGATATTGTGCTTGGATAAAAGATCCATTCTCCTGCAAAAACCCTCGAGATTGTGATACAGTTTAAACATATACAAGTACATACCTTTGGAAAACAATGACAGGCAACGACACCATCTGGAAACGACGACAAGCAACTATGAACCCTTAAACTTCAAAGTGCTCCAACTTGCAGTCTGTAGATACCTGGAGATGCGCTACGGTAAGGTGCACTAGGACAACCAAAAAATTATTCCCAATACTTCACATAAACTTTCACTACAACTGGTACTACAACTACTGTTGGCATTGCAACATGTGCGAAGGAACTAGCATGAAGGAATTGGCACTGAAAACATAGGGTTTTATGAGGAAACTCGAAAGGATCTTCCTTCTAGCGGTTAGACTGTTACAAAGGAAACCAACTATGATACCATGTTGAAATATTGGTATGCTCGTTTAACCATAGACAATGTCACATCATTGTCACCCAACCATAGGCTTTCACATATGCCACCCCTGAGCACACTAACCTTTACTTAGAATAATTTTGACAAGCATACTCCAGAACCAATAGATAAAATCCAGCTTCTAACTGCAGCAAAAACTCAAGATAAGTAGAGTGCTCCTTCTCCAAGGGTAGCACACAAGAGAGAGAGTCTCCATATCCGGAGAACAAGTACCATACACAATTGCGACAACTACACTACTCTCTCAAACTTGCACCATACTTAGCCAGAGTATCACCAAGAGTATCACCAAGAATATCACTTGATAGCACTAGAGAGAGATCAAGACCAAGATATGACCATACGACCTTATTCCTCCTTGCAACAGCTGAAACTGCAACTCTCCACAATACTTGCGCTCTGACTGGGTGTACAAATGAGCTAAAACATCCTCTATTTATATTAATTCGTCTAGTGATTTTCATGGCTGGGATGACCTGACTTTCTGGTAATTGTATTTTTTGTTTAACTTTTTCCTGTGGAGATGACTTGTCTTTCTGGAAGATAATATTCTAAAATTATTTATTCTGCTTGGCCGACTTGTCCTCTACATTTTCCACACATTTGTTTAATGGTTCACTTGATTCTAGAATATTCTCTACATCTAAGAAAGGTCATCTAGGAGGGAAAGATCCTCCCGCGGATACCAAAACATCAACACATACCACTCATCACCATGAGCTCAATGGCTACACCATTCACCACACCAGCTTGGCTCACATAATTTGAATATGTTGCAAAAGGTATTTCCTTAATTTTGAAAATGTTTGCTTGGAAATTATGCTCCTTGCCTTGTTTCACCTTGGTGGTTGAATTTGTGTCCTAGTAAGTGGTCACCCTCCAGAAAATGATTGCTACCGGGAGGTCTCCTTGATGATTCATCATACCATTCTTGATCATACTTATCACTTTCCATACTTCTTCCTTTTCCTCCCCCCATCTTTTGGTATTTTTGGGTGCACTGACCCAAGAAGGGATTGTACCTCGTTTGATGGGAAGAAGGGGTTGAAGGCCCAAAGGGAAATGTAGCTGGAAAAATATAAAAGATAAATAATAACCTTCTAGATGCTCGCCCAAAGAGTTCTTGAGAACAATGAAATGTTTCTCCTAAAATATTTAAAGACATACAAAATCAAACTCACATTGTAGAGATGTCCCGCTTGTTGAAGTGTGTACACTTATGCGATGTCCCTTTCTTTCCATGCATATGGCACTCCATGTACCTCTAGCTTCAAGTGACGTTGCAGTAGTATTTTCTTTCCATATCTTATAATAACCAATTGTTTTGGACTTTAATTAATTTATGGAAATAAATGGGCCTGGAAAAAGGTTGCATTGAAAACGAAGGTGCAACTCACCCTCTACAAAGGCACCCATAAATGAGATAATACGAATCCTTGTATGTCATGAACCCCATTCCCAGAAGTTTTACCCCCCATCCACTTTATACTCTTTGCATAAATTAGAGAGGGTCCACCTGGAACACTCCTTAACTTGGGGAATGACTCACCCAATAGGTCACCATGACAACCGTTCCAGACCTAAACTTGGCAAGTTCAATATGGTTTTTGAGCATTTGTTTATTTTGAGAGAGGGGATTTGATTCACATGTTCAGGTGGTTCTTTTATTATATATGGATTACTTGGCATGATGATTGTGAGTTGTGAGCCCTTGGAGGACAAATTTGCTTGTCTTTGTAGGGCCTCGACAGGTGGAAGACATTTCGTGAAGGAACAAGGTCACTTGGACCTTCATTTGGGGCATGAAGCCCACTGGATAGATGTTGCGCCCCCTTTCCTTGGATAGTTGGATAATAGACATTTCCTTTGGAGGCATGAGAGGACACCTTGGAGAAGTAGAACTACCCCCCTCTTGTCGAACGTGTAACCCCAGAGGGCCAAAACGTCACTTTTGAGGGCATGCCATCACATTGGGGGCTAGGGTTCGATAATGGAAGTGATGGATTGATGGAGAGTTGGCATGTTTTGAAGGGGATAATCCCTAACTCATGGATACATTTCCTTTGGAGGCCCAATGACTCCTCCGAGATACTCAATGACTTGCTCTCTAGCCCAAAACGTCACCCTCAAGGCATGACATCACCCCTAAAGGGGGATTTTATTTTTGTAATTTCAAATTTATGAATGTAAAAAGGCAATTAGAGGAGGTTTGATTCCTTAATTGTGTTTTTCCCTAATGATAAGTGGAAAAACTATTTTATAAGGCCTTGAATAAATATATACCTAAGACATTTCATTTTATCATAATTCTCTCACTTGAGAATTACATACTTGGCTGAAATTTGTGCCCTTTTTGGGGAATTTGCTCTATCTCTCTCTTCTGCAAATCTTATGTATGCTTGTTCTTGTAGATTGATGAAGTAAGTGGTGCGCTACCCTCTTGGAGGCTTATCTCTTGCATGTTGATGGAATATTCTTAGTAGATAAGGGTTTTGCATTCTTTTCTATTAGAATCGATAAGAGATTTTCTACATATTGTTGGTAATTTCTTCTTGTTTCAAAGTTATTATTGTCTAAAACCCTCGGAGGAGTATAAGGGCATATGCCCTCCACCAATTCTATCACAATTGTTGTTGGATAAGTTATTTTTTCAAGGTTTCTAGGAGGAGTAAAAGGGCTTACACCCTCCTAGATTTACCTTGTTGGATTTACTTGCTCTAGGGAGTAAAAGGTCTTACACCCTTGAAGAAGTAGTTGATCGAACTCTTACACCCAAGACTCCATAACCCAAAATACTAGGCACTCATCTACTTGCATTGAATAAATAAAATCATTTGCATTGGTATACGGAAATTACGAGATATTGCATTTGTTCAAATTGGAATATTTTATTATTGGTATTAGCTTGCTTGTTCCACTAAGGCATCTAGCTTGGCACAGTATTTCTCTTGCAGTTATTAATTTAATGCTACAACCATTAGGGCTGTAGCAAAACACTCTTAAACTCTTTCTTTACTCACTAATCTACCATTGAAATTTGCTTACAAGTTGCCATAATAAATTTGCTTGTCATGAGCTATCTTTTGGGTGGATTGTTGACTAATTTTAGTGGATATATATTGTTGTTGTAGCAATTGTTTTCTACAGACATAAGGCCACCCTAATACTTTGATGACAACTTCATTTATCATCCCTATTGTACCCTCAAAACTTGTGCTTAAGTATTGGATAATTATATACATGTTTAGTACTTGATCATCCAATAAATATTTGTTGCTTTTGATGGTTAATTTTGTAGTTAACAACTCTTTCCATTGCTGATATATATATATATACATATATTTGTTTACTGCTGCAC
The DNA here is from genome assembly GCA_032191745.1 of Picea mariana. Classification (NCBI taxonomy): domain Eukaryota; kingdom Viridiplantae; phylum Streptophyta; class Pinopsida; order Pinales; family Pinaceae; genus Picea; species Picea mariana. The sequence continues at coordinate 92,255 of JASDQU010102157.1, read as the reverse complement.
TTTAGGAAAACACGATTTCCTTGCTTGTCCCCTTGATATAGGCTTGATTTTATGAACATTTGTCTTGTCTCGAGAAAGTTTAACATTGTCTTGCAACAATTTGGCAACCTCCCCTTATCAACAAGAATCTTTCCCTTTCCAAAATTGACCTATAGGGGTTTCATTTATCATTCTACCACTTTCTATCTGATTCCCCCCTTATGGTGATTTTTCATCATTAGAGTGAGGGGAGTATCTATCTAGGGTGACAGTGGGTAGCTACTCCCATAGTTGTCTCACTCTTGTGGATTGGGTTGGGCTTTTCCCAACCTATAATCTGTGCGATAACGACCTCGTTCATGGGCCAATAATGTCATTAGGTGTGCAACGTTCATCATCAATGCCCTCCAAGGGTAGGGTGCAACATCCATCCTATGGGGTTTCATACCCCTATGGAGATCCAAAGTGCCTTAGTACCTCCATGAATGACGTCACCAAGCAAGAGCCTGCAAAGACAAACAAGGTATGCCCTCCAAGGGTCTACAAGTCATATGAATCATGCCAAGTAAATCAATCTTAATACAAGATCTACCTAAACAAGCACATTGGATCCCCTCTTTTAAATTAAACACATGCTCTTAGAATTTATGCAATTTACCAAATTTAAATATGAGAGGGTTATCAAGATGCTCTATTGGATAAGCCAATTCCCCAAGTAGAGGAGTGTTTCTAGGGTGAACCCTATCTAGGCCATGTGATGAATGTGAGGTAGATGAGGAAGAAAATTTTCGGCATGGGGTCATTTACATGAAAGGGTATCATATGGTCTCATTTACATGGGTGTCTTTGTAGAGGGTTTGTTGCATCCTTGAGTTACCTTTCATTTGGGTCGCAACCTTTTTCCAAGATCCATAATTTCCTTTTTTGTTTTCTTTAGATAATTTTCAAGTCCCCTTTACAAGGTTTCTTGATTTTTGTGCATTAAATGCATTTCCTTTCACGTGGGATACTTATAAGTCCTTTTCAAATAGGTGATGTGTTCATTCGCACTCAGGACTTGGGGCGAGCGCCTAGAAAGCTAGAGCTCAAGTTGTTGGACTATGGCTTTTGTGTCCCTTGTATCCCATCACTGCATTTTGTTTGTGGCTACTTTTTTCCCTTTATTTATTTGTTGATGTTGGCTGCAACAAACTTTGGGCCTTTAGCCCCTTCTTCTCATAAGAGAATGAGGAATAACCCCTTTTTGGGGTACATGTAACCCCAAAACCCAAAAGGTGACGATGCAGAGAGGAATGAAAATGAAAAGTGATAAAAGATGGCCAGGAATGGAACGATGAACCATCTAGAAAGACCCCCAGTAGCACCCCTTTTCCCAGGGGTGGCGAACATACTAGGAAACCCCATGATAACGATCAAGGTGAAAATTGGTAAAAGGCATAACTTCTGAGCAAACATTTGATAATCAGAAATAAACATTTGAAACTTATCTAAATGACCCAAGTATTAAAACAACACTTACCATGAAACTTGACTAGTTACCTCATGAAGCAAGGCCTATCACGCTCTATGGATCAAGTCAGTGTGGTGGACGTTGCTCTGCTCCTGATGATGATGGTGAAGCGGGGTGAAGAAGAAGGGCTCTATGGGCTGTGTTGCCCATCCAACTCTCAGTACTCCATGTATTCGAGCCGAGGCCTCAAAACATCGTCTCCTTAGTTACCCCTAGGCTGGGTGGGGGTAGCAGTCCACATGGACTAAAAGAATTTAACTTGCATCTTCCTGGGCTTACAATGGTGTAGGTTAATCGACCCTTTGCAAAAATAATTCAAAACTCTTTACTAAAAGAAGGGTTATGAGATCCTTATCCATATACATTCACACTCCACTATGGTGAAAATAATCATCCTACAGATCGTAAATATAATACCATGGTGATCCTACAGATCGTAAATACATTCTCACATTGCTCTTTTCTTTATTACTTTGGTCCACATTGTGGTCTATTCCTATAACTGTTTACTTATCCTCATGATGGTTTAGTATACATATTAAAATAGCCTTCAAGGAATTATACTGGAATTGCTATTATTGTATGTACTATGAAGGGTCGACCAACACTTCTCAAAATATAATTCCAGTTCTTTCCTACTAGAAGGGTTGGTTAACCCTTTGCAAAAGTCATTTAGAAATTAATACTACAAAAAGGTTCAATTGAACATTGTCCATGTACATTGGCACTTGGCTAATATGTGAAGGGTCATCCTGGACATCATAAAAATAATACCATATCAATCCTACTATAAGGGCCAATTAAGCCTTCCTCATATACATTATCACATCACTCTTTGAATTTATTTACATTGATCCTTATTATGGTTTAGTCTTATAACTATTTACTTATCCACGTTATAGTTTAATGTACATACCCATTCTTAATATAGCCTTCCATGAATTTCATTGCCATTGTTATTATCATTTCTACTAGGAAAAGTTGATCTATACTTATTGAAAGAGAATTCCAGTTCTCTTCTACTAAAAGGGCATAATGACACTTTACATAAATCATCTAGAAATCAATACTACGATAAAGGTTGATCAATCCTTCTCCATATACATTCACACTTTTCTATTACAAGAATGATCATCCTACACATCGTAAATATAATACCATATCAATCCTATTATAAGGGTCGACCAACCCTTCCTTATATAAATTCTCATATTGCTCTTTAAATATACTCACATTGTCCTCATTATGGTCTATTCCTATAATTGTTTACCTATCCAGATTATGGTTTATTCTACATAAACATTCCTAAAATATACCCTTTATAAAAATAGTTCACAAATAGATACTACTCGAAGGGACGATTGATCCTTCCCCATATACATTCTTACCCTTTGGAATTTTCCTATAATTGTTTTCATTTTATTCTATATATGTATTTTACACTTCAATAGATAATCCCACTTCAATTATACATGAAAGATGGACCAATCATTTTTCAAAACATATGACAAATCGATACTATTATAAAGGTTGGTCGACCCTTCTACATGTATATCACATACACAACTAGAAGGGTCTTCTAACGCTTGTACATATAGATCATATGCATATACTACTAGAATCATCATCCAACACTCCTACTTCTACATTCTTACCTCAATTCTAAGACAAGGTTCATTTGACACATTATAAAGATAAGTTAAAATCATAGTACTAGTGGAATCTCTCAATCCTACTACATAAGCATTCTCAATTAACTCACTAGATATTCTTAATGAAACTTTTTCAAAATCACTACCTAAGTTATTATATGTAGAGACTACAATATCTCTTTTCTCAAAGATATAGTGTTCATAGTTACCTCATTTTCAATCCTCAAAAGCATAATTGGCATCTCCATTAATTTATATGTTGATTCAAAAGGAGATGAAATCATTAGATAAAAGAGTTTTGACACTCCTGTATCTAATGGTTGCTTCTCTCCAAGTAAAATGAAAATCAACATATGAGAGAGGGGATGAAATGAAAATTATTGGTCATTTTTTTTTTCAGAGGAAAAAAATCATAATTCTATTAATACAAATAGAGATTACATTCTTCAAATGCTAAAGAGCATTGCATAATATAAGTGTGGAGAATATCAATTCTTATTCACGATATTTAAAGCTCCTTTACAAATTATCAAACTATTTCTTCCTAATAAAGACTCATTTTTTCCAAGTTACAAAGCCCAAGGAAAACCCTCGAGTACGTCACCTCATTTTCGAGGATGGTACCCAGAGTAAACCCAAGAATCTTTAGGGCACAAGGTCGGTAAAAAACAAGGCTCAAAGCCATTACAAAAATACACTCATTATGAGCTCAACATGTCACTTGTGGGAATTGAACCCAGGTGGGGAGGATAACAATCATTACTCCCAACCACCTGAGCTAAACCCAATTGACATGCTAATAAACACTCCCATAGAGCTCTCATAATATTCATCCTCTTGTGTTCTTAGGATCTTTACAAAAAACCATGACTAAAAACTATGCCTAGATCGGGGCCTTACAAAAAATTTCTAAAAAGAGTTACACTTGTTCGTATGAGTCTACATACAATTATTTGATTTGTAAACTACCATGGATATTCCACTAGAACAACTCGTCAATATAGATCTTATATTTTTCTGAAATTATTTTATTATCAAGTTTATTTCCTTAGATCTCATAGTTATAATCACTAGCTTATTGCTTAAATGAATGAAATAACTAAAATATGAAGACTAAGCAAATGAACACACCATCCACGCAAATGAGCACAAGATGTATCCTGAGAAACCAATTACAAAAGAAAACCCTGCTAGAAGGTGCAGCCTATGCTCTACTCTCTTTTCTTCAATAATGAAATGCAAATACAAAGAAAGAGACAAATAAAGAGACACTATGTTGGCCCTTGGTTATGGAAGGTTGTGAAGATTAAGGAAAGAAGCGTGAAGTACGAACTGTGCGAAAAGCACATTGTCTGAAATTGGGTCGAAGTGGTTAAAGAAGCAGAAAAGAAGGAGTGAAGTAAGAGAAAGCAAGTCATTGAATGAGAAGGTCGAGGAAGACAGATCAACAAGGAAGATGGATCGTGGACAACTCAGCAAGCGAAAAAATCCATCAACGAGTGCTTGGAGCACCTCGCGGGAAAGAAGGAAAGACAGGATGACGAAGCCCTGAAAACGTGGGTCAAGCTGACATAGGGTTTTGGAATTTTAGGGTTTTGACACCTAGATTTCGGCCTAAGGTTGTCTGAGAGTCATTGTAATGTATAAATAAAGGTCAAGAGGACCTAGGATGGGTTCGATTATGTAATGAGTGATTATTGTTGTTGAGAGAGAGAAGTATTCTATTGAGAGAGAGTCTGTGTTGTAAGATATTCAACTGGGTGTGAAGATCAACCCTGCAGCTTGGTGCACAGGGAGAGGAGAGAAAGAGAGAGAGAGCAGGATAGAGATCTACAAGCTAAGAGTGCAAATAGAACTGTATGTTTTCCTATAATATCAAGAAACACAGTTCTGTGGACGTAGCCCTAGGGAGAGGGTGAACCACATATATCTTGTTGTTCTGTGGGATTGTTGTTGTGTTATTTTGCCTTCTGATTACTCTCTTATTGCATCATTTTTATAGATCTGAGGTATAACTATGCCAAGTAGGTTTGAGTTGGTAAACGATATCTAGATGCTGTGTTGTTGTTGTTTTGGACCCACTTTGCATTTCCTATGGTTGTAGACACCTGTGTCTTGCAACCTCCTAATGCTACTTCGGGTGAGACTGCATTTGCTTTGCAGGTGTTGCCGAAAGGGCCAGTAGTTAGGGCTTGTTGGTGCGTTGTTATAGCTGAACCTTGGGTCTGCCCCTGTGCCAACAAAGGGTTCTATTGCCAAGACTGTGATCTTCTTGAGGGAATGTCAAGTTGGTTTCCATCAGAGACAAATATTTAGAAGTGGATAGAAGAACAAGAGAAGGACTTCACAAAAGCCTAGAACAAGAACCCTAATCTTAGTACAGAGGATTGGTTGGGAAAGTATATCTTTACCAATATACATAAGATTTTCTTTAGAGGAATTCATAAGGAACTATACGAGTGGCTAGCCAGATTAGCAAATACCCAGTTTGAAGTCAGATCTAGACCACCTGTGGTTTGGACGTTGGCACTGATCAAGAAGGNTGGGAAAGTATATCTTTACCAATATACATAAGATTTTCTTTGGAGGAATTCATAAGGAACTATACGAGTGGCTAGCCAGATTAGCAAATACCCAGTTTGAAGTCAGATCTAGACCACCTGTGGTTTGGACGTTGGCACTGATCAAGAAGGTCAAGAGAGTTGATAATGCCATGTCAAGAGTAGCTAATCACTGGTTTGATAGTACCATTGGAGGGTACATTACTGAGTTTGTTATTGACAGAGTAGAATCATATAGCCAAGTAGAGAGATATTTCTTTAAGGGACCTAGAGGAAAATTTTTACATTTTCTGAAGTTGAAGATCAAGATGCTATTGCATGAGAATAACATATTGAAGATACAGTAATTAGTCGGACTGAAGAGCTATTGTTCAAGAACTCAGACAACGACATGGACACAGAGGTTGGACACATGAGAAATGGGAGATCATTTAGATAAGTTCCTCTGGTGAACCTGTTTGCGCAGGGTGACGAGCCACTGGCACAAGATGAAGGGTTCTACAGTGGAGAAGAAGAAGAGTTGGTAAACAAGGAACATTCAGATTCCGCTAGGGCAGAAGAAGGGAACACTGGAGAACCTCGCCGAGAAGAGTCATAAACTTCAGGAACTGCGCAGACTGTTCAAGTAAGTATTATTACTCCTCATGTTGTTTTAGCAACATTAAGTAACCAGAGTAACCTAAGTTATCAAAGCACTCAAAGCACTGGTACAAGTGGTTCAATTCATACTCAGTCAAGAAACCTAGGAAGATCTATGGCATATGAGATGAGATTACCCGCCTTTAGGGGAGATGGATCTGAAGATCCTGATCAACATTGGTTCTTATGTGAAGTTGTATGGAGTATCAAGAATGTCACTGACGAAGCTCTTAAGAGAGCTCAGTTTAGTACTACCCCGAGAGACCGCGCACTGAGATGGTACATGAAATTTGTCCAAGGAGTTGTACAGCCTAAACCGCTAAATGACATTAAGACTGCGTTGATTGTTGAATTCAAGAAACCCAAGTCAGAGTCGTAGTGCATTATAGAGATGAAAGAAATCAAGCAGAGAGTAGCTGAACCTGTTTGGGAGTTTAATCAGAGGTTTAATACCCTGACAGGTCATTTGAGTTTTCAGATCCCAGACGAACAGAATAAAGAATGGTTCATTGTTGCCCTCTTGCCACACATCAGAGTCCCTCTGATGCAACATAAGATCACTTCGCAGGCTGAGGCGTTGGAGATCGCCATGAATCTAGAATCAGACCCTATGGGAGAGTCCATCTTAGGTATGAGTCAAATTTTGAGTCAGCTAACTAGCTTATCGCTGCAGATCGAAGATTTGAAAAAAGATAAGGGAAAATATAAAAGAGAAGATATCTGGTGTATCAGATGCAAATTAGAGGGCCATGACAATGAGAACTATCCTCTATTTCATGAGTACTTGGCTTTAGGAGGTCTGATCCCTTTGAAGTAGGTTACTCTACCTTGGTGTGAGCTATGTAGAAATCAACATCGCCTTGGTGAATGTTATTACATGCAAAAATATGTCAAGACACCTACCAACCTTTACTGCTCATTCTATAAATCTCTGGGGCATGATGAGAAATATTGTAGGTCTTATGACCTCTTGCCTGAAATATCAAGAGACACATATAGAATTCAAGGCGAAGTACAACAGGAAGGAAATACTACGCAATTTAACTCCCTAGGAAGAGGAGAATTCAACCCTCATGGTGGATTCAGAGGAAGACAAAGAGGAGGAGGTATGGGTTGAGGTCGAGGTCAGATCATTTGTTATAACTACGCATAGTCAGGACATTTGGAAAGGGACTGTCAGAACCCTTGTAGCACTTGCAACTACTACAACTCATTTGAACATGTTATTGAAGATTGTTCTGTGTTGTTAGCCAAACTTCAAGAGAGACGAGGAGGAAACCCACAAGTACAATTAATCTCAGCAGAACCTCGCGGAGAGGATACTAGAGTCGTTGTTATCACTAGAGGAGGCACTACTACAGGAGAAGACAGGGTGACTCCAAGAAAGACTACAAAAGAATCAGGGGTCATAAGGATTGCAGAGAAGACACCAGAGTTTGATCCGAGGAAAGAAAAGAAGATATTTGAAGAAGCAGGAAGAGAATTTGGAGGAGATTAGGTTTCTTCATCAAAGGCACAACCAAAAGTGAGAGAATGTGGGATGCCTCTGCCATTCGATCAGTCTGCATCACCGGGAGAAGGAAAAGAGGTAAGCAAGCTTGTTAGTTTCTTGTATACATTCATTGATTTGATTAAGGATGAAAGAGCCATACAAGAACTACAACACTTGATCCGACAGTATGAACCAGGGAAGGTAGACCCTCTGCTGAATAGAGCAGTACATAGTGTATCCAAAAAGAGAAGGACAAATAAGGAACTACACCTTAATGCTAAGATTGGAGATTATGATATAGATTATGTGGTCCTCAACTTAGGATCATAATTCAATGTTATGACGAAGCAGAACTGGGCATTGATGGGAAAACCTAAGTTAATTTATTCCCCTATCAGGCTTAGGATGGCTAATCAACAGGCAGTAAGCCCCTTGGGAGACTGGAGCATGTCCTTGTGGACATCGATGGGGTAAGGAGATTTGTGGACTTCAGGGTGATTGAGATAGTTGATGATCGTTGTCCTTATCCCGCGTTGTTAGGAATTGATTGGGCTTTCAACAACTCCACTGTTGTTGACTTAAAGAAAAGAAGAATGACGTTTGAAGTTAGGGTCATTGCACCTCTAGATCCCGATGAAGGTCGAAGATATACATAACCCATCAGAGAAGAAGACCGTGCATATGAGCTAGACAATATATATAAATTGACAACAAGACAACAAGATTACATTAACCCTACAACACATGGGAATTTAAACCAGCGAAGTGACAACACATGCTCATCGGACTCAGAAGAAGCACTGGAGAATTGGCAAAACAAAATGTATGAATTTTTTGCGCGGAGGTGTGCTAGTTTGACCAGGGAAGTTTGCTGGATTGGCACAAAAGTAAGCAATCTGCCCACATTTGATGGTTTAAATCAGTTAGAAACTTTCTTATCAGATTTTGAAGAAATTGTACCAATACAATAGAGATTGTTGGCACTGGATGAGGCTTTGAAAGCAACACCAGCAAGATGGTGGGGGACACATAAAAAGAACATCGCAGACTGGATGCAATGTCGCACTTTGATGGCAGTGTGGTTTTCAGAACAAGTAGAAGGATGTGAAGTTCGATACACAGGTCAAAGCTATCCGAAGGACCATGTGCGAGGTTGCGAGGAGGCCTGGAGCAACATTCCTCAAGAACAATGGGTGCATAAGTTCATCAACACTCTGGACACAACGCCTATCAATCGGTATCTTCAAGCAGAATTGTGCCTCACCACTTCAGATTGGTACGGTATGACTCAGAACTTTGTAGCTACATTTTTATTTGAAAGCCAGTACCCTTTAGTAGATCAAGCTCTACAAGTTGTAAGACATAAAGGCTTTGAGGAGGCACCTAACCTCCCTATTGAGCAAGAAGAGGATGAATGGACTGCACCTCTTCAGAAATTGTAAGGATGTTACAATATCAATGCTAATGAAGATGATGATCCTAGGAATGTGAACATCACAGAAAAAGAAGGACAAAGAGACGTAGAAGGGTTAGGAGTTGAACTACCTTTCATTGGACAACCGATCAAAATCAATAAAGTTAATATTGAAATAGAGCAAGCACCTAAGCTTGCTAATGTTGGAGATTACTGGGATGATGCCACCATTGATAAGATCACATAACTACTGCATGAATATCAGGACTTGTTCCCAACCAAGTTTACTGATATGAAGGGCATTAAAGGGCCCATGGGAGAGATGAAGATCCCCTTGAAGCCAAATGCCAGGCCAGTTAAGCAAGACCCTACAGATTGAATCCCAAATATAAGCAGAAAGTGAAGACTGAATTAGACAGGATGTTGGAAGCAGAAATCATAGAACCTGTTGAAGAGTCAGAATGGGTTAGCCCTATGGTGGTCCAAGATAAGAAGACATGAGAGATCAAGATATGTGTAGATCTCAGGAAGCTGAATGATGCATGTTTTCATGACCATTCCCTACACCTTTCATCGACGAAGTGTTAGATAATGTAGGAGGTCAGGAAGTTTACTCCTTCACAGATGGATTTTCGGGTTATCACCGGATCAGGATTTCCAAGGAAGATCGCCATAAGACCACATTTGAAACAGAATGGGGATCCTACCAATACACAGTGATGCCTTTTGGATTGAAGAATGCACCAACCATGTTTTCTACGTTGGTGGTCGAAGCATTTAAGGAGTTTTTACATAAATTTTTGGAAACATATTTTGATGATTGGACTGTTTTTAGCTTATTGCAAAATCATATTGAATGTTTAACACTAATGTTGGATAAGTGCAGGCAATGTCAGATTTCCTTGAACATGAAGAAGTGCATCTTCTTTTCACCCTTTGGAGTGTTGCTAGGGCATATTGTGTGTAAGCAGGGGTTGCTGGTAGATCCGTCCAAGATTGCCATTATTGTTTATCTACCCCCCCCTACTTCAGTCAGAGAGTTGCGCACTGCGCTGGGACATACTGAATACTACATATGCACGGACTACAACACGTATGGAGACATTATTAAAGAAATATTGTTAGTTTCAATGGACAAAAGAATGTCAGTAGAGGTTCGACACACTTAAACAGAAAATGGCTACTGCACCTATTCTGGTTTTCCCAGATTGGAGAAAGGAATTTAACGTGCATGTCGATGCTTCATCTATTGCACTAGGAGTGATGTTAGCACAACCAGGAGCATGAGATATTGACCATCCGTTAGCCTTTGCTAGCAGGAAGCTATCTACAGCTGAGATAAACTACACTACCACTGAGAGAGAAGGTTTAGCCATGGTGTACGCGCTGCAGAAGCTTGGACACTACTTGTTGGGAGGACACTTTAAGAAGTTCATTGATCACTCTGCGTTGAAATACCTAGTAAACAAGTCAATGTTGGGGGGAAGGATATGCAGATGGTTACTGCTATTCCAGGAATATGATTTTTAAATTGTGGTCAAGCGAATGAACAAGGGACTTGACCACTTGTCTAGGTTGGAGCATGGAGAGGAACCTACCAGTTTGGAGGATACACTACTAGATGCACAATTGCTATCCATAAGAAGGGTTGATGATCACTTCACCGAGATAGTCCAGTTCCTATCAACAGGAATGGCACCTCGCGGATATACAATCATTCAGAAGAAACAACTAGTAGTTCGCGCTGCAGATTTTTCACTTATAGTTGGAGAACTCTACAAGATGGGACCTGATGAGATCTTGAGGAGATGTGTTATGGAGGCAGAAAGATCACTGATTCTAGCAAAAGCACATGAAGGCATCATAGGAGGACACTACGCAAGAAAAGCAACAGTGCAGAAGGTTCTTAGAGCTGGCCTTTGGTGGCCTACTTTACATAAAGATGCTAAGGAATACTATAAAGCCTGCGATGTATGCCAGAGAGTTGGGAAACTTTCCAGAAGAGATGAGATGCCTTTAGCACTGCAACTAACCTTACATGTATTTGAGAAATGGGCTATTGATTTCGTGGGACCTATTAACCCACTAGGAAAGCACACAGGAGCTAGATACACCATCATTGCGACAGAGTATTTGACCAAATGGGCAGAAGCAAGAGTAGTGAAGGACTGTAGTGCAACTACAACTGCACGATTTATATTTGATGATATCATAACTAGGTGTGGATGCTCAAAGACCCTGATGAACGATCAAGGTACACACTTTATTAATAAGACTATCGAAGATTTGACTCAGGAATTTGAAGTCCACCATCAGAAGAGTACTCCTTACCATCCACAAGCGAATGGGACAACCGAAGTTTTCAACAAGATCTTGGAGACAATGCTAACGAAGATTGGCAGTGTGAACATGGATGATTGGGATCTGAGAGTACTAGCAATGCTATGGGCCTATAGAACTACTTGCAAGAAGATGACAATGTAGACTCCCTTTAAGTTGGTTTATGGTCTAGAAGCAGTTGTCCCTATGGAATATTTGGTTCCTAGTCTAAGAATTGAAGCATTCACAGATATGGATGACACTGACATTGTTCAAGAGAGGCTCGCACATTTGGTAGAACTAGAAGAAGACCGATTTATTGCAGGATTTCATCAGCAGGTACAGAAGGAACGAGAAAAGGCCTACTGTGACAGACATATCAAGAAGAAATCCTTTAAGCAAGGAGATCTGGTATTGGTATATGACAGTAAGTTCATAAATCACCCAGGGAAGTTTATAACACATTGGCTTGGGCCATTTGAGGTCGCCTATGTTACAGAAGGAGGAGATGCGCAGTTGAAGACATTGAATGGAGAGTGGAAGGAAGGTTTAGTGAATGGGAGCCGATTGAAATTGTACTATGACAACCAGCGGCCTCGCAACTCTCAGTATAAGCAGAAGGAGACGAGTCTAGGTACCAGGTGCAGTTGAAACTAGGTACCAGACAAAGAAAAGATAGTTTGCATAGGGAAGAAAGGGACAGAGCAGAAAGAACAGGCTGCCCTGCGCAGTTTGAAGTCAAAGTGAAACAGAAGGTTCAGACTTGAAGTGCCTCGAGACGAGTCACATGTGAGTGTTGGGGGCCTTTTGTCCCTTGGTTATGGAAGGTTGCGAAGATTAAGGAAAGAAGCACGAAGTACGAACTGCGCGGAAAGCACATTGACTGAGATTGGGTCGAAGCGGTTAAAGAAGCAGAAAAGGAGCAAAGTAAGAGAAAGCGAGTCGTTGAATGAGAAGGTGAAGGAAGACAAATCAACAAGAAAGATTGATCGTGGACAACTTAGCAAGTGGAAAAATCCATCAACAAGTGCTTGGAGCACCTCACGGGAAAGAAGGAAAGACAGGCTGGCGAAGCCCTGAAAACGCGGGTCAAGTTGACGTAGGGTTTTATACACCTAGGGTTTTGGCATTTTAGGGTTTTTACACCTAGGTTTCGACCTAAGGTTGTTCGAGAGTCATTGTAATGTATAAATAAGGGTCAAGAGAACCTAGGATGGGTTCGATTATGTAATGAGCTATTGTTGTTGTTGAGAGAGAGAAGTATTATGTTGAGAGAGTGTCTGTGTTGTAAGATCTTCAGCTGGGTGTGAAGATCAACCCTGCAGCTAGGTGTGCAGGGAGGGGAGAGAAAGAGAGAGAGCAGGAGAGAGATCTGCAAGCTAAGAGCACAGATAGAACTATATGTTTTCCTATAATATCAAGAAACATCGTTCTGTGGACGTAGCCCTAGGGAGAGGGTGAGCCATGTATATCTTGTTGTTCTGTGGGATTGATGTTGTGTTCTTTTGCCTTCTGATTACTCTGTTATTGCATCATTGTGATAGATCTGAGATATAACTGTGCGAAGTAGGTTTGAGTTGGTAAACGATATCTAGATGCTGTGTTGTTGTTGTTTTGGACCCACTTTGCATTTCCTCTGGTTGCAGACACCTGTGTCCTGCAACCCCCTATTGCTACTTCGGGAGAGACTACATCTGCTTTGCAGGTGTTGCCGAAAGGGCCAGTAGTTAGGGCTTGTTGGTGCGCTGTTATAGCTGAACCCTGGGTCTGCCCTTGTGCCAACACACTCACTATGGAGTTATGTTTGACACTGTGGCTTGAATAACTACTACAAAATCATATTTTTCCCTTATTATGCTCTCAAATCCCACTCCTAGATAATATACTAAACTATGGAACAATTGCAATGCTAAAAGATTAGAACCCCTTATCCTCCTAGTGGCCCAATATTTAACATAGCCTGATAGTTGTCTAAGGTTAGGGTTTTTTCATGTCTCAACCCTCAATTAGTGTTAGGTTTTGGACCTTCTAGAATATTCTTGAAATCCAACTTGAATGGCCCCACATGTGTGAGTAATGGAGGCTAACGTGGAACCCATTAGGTACCATGGTGGTCAACAAGGTAAATTAACTTGTGGTAGGGATAACTCTTGCATATGATCTCCAAATGAGGTGATTTTCATCGTTTAAAAGATATCGACATGTAGAACAATGTCTAGGGGGTTATGCTCACAAAGTGTTGACCCTGTTATCCCCATTTTATGGATAACTAAGGAGATGATGTCTCGAGGTCCTTAGGTTGTAGATATGGAGTGACTAGAGACTACATGACCAACGATACCCTTTGCATAGATGGAAAACCCACTCACCACCACAGATGATCAAAGGTTTGTAGATGGCATCCACCACACCAGATGACCTTGCTCCATGAGGTACAAGTCAATATTATGGTGAGCATCATTTCGATATTTAAGCCATTTGATTATGTTTTATTTTAGATTTCTCTAGATTCCATGATATGTGCTTGGACATTATGCCTTTTGCCCTGCTTCACCTTCATGGTTGACATTGTGCCCTAGTAAGTTGTATTATTTGGGAATGGGTTTGCTATTGGGAACTCCCTTAATGTGCCATCGTACCATTCTCGACCATACTTACCACTTTCCATCATTATTCCCCTCCATTTCCTTAGCTCTTAGGATTTTAGGGTATATTGACCAAAGAAGGGGTTGTCCCTCATTCCATGGGAAGAAGGGGCTAAGGGCCCAGAGGGGTTGGTGTTGGGTAAAAGATAAAAGCCTTATATAAACCTTCTAGATGCTTCGCCTAGGGATCACCCAAGAAATCAATGAAACACTTATCTTTGAATATAGGGGACCCACAATATAATAAAGACATGCTTAAAAGGTTAGTTGAAGGATATGAGGTCTCATCACAAGCTGACCTATCATGTCCATGGATATCTAGTGGTGTGATATTGTCATCATTTGGTCACCAAACTAGGGCAATGGCTCTCAGTTACATGGATGAGAGAAAGGGGGTCTCATCAGGAACCAACCTTCTCATTTCCATTAGGTGTTTGGTGGTAACATTGCCATCAATTGGTCACCATGCCAGGGCAGTGACCTTCAATCTCTCCTTATGCTCTTATGAAAGAAAATGTAAAGAAAGAAAGATAAAAGACAATTGATGGGTTTGGAAAAAGTGCATTGTGGACGAAGGTACCACACACCCTCTACAAAGGCACCCATGAATGAGACACTGCGACCCCTAGTATGTCATGAGCCTTATGCCCATTGAGTCTTGGCCCCAACCATCTCATACACTTTACATGGATTATAAAGGGACCTCTTGGAAGCTCTCCTTGACCTAGGGCAAGATATACCCAATAAGACACCTCGTCAACCCTCCCATATTTAAGTTTGACAAGTCGCATACTGTCTTTGAGTTGTTAATTGTTTGATATAATGATTTTTGATGCACATGCTCAGATGAATTATTTATTGATTGGATTAACTTATCATGATGTTATGATTTGAGATCCTTGGAAGGCATGTTCATTTGTCTTTGCAGGACCTAGTTGGTGGACAATTTTGAGAAAACAAGCCTAGCTTGGGCTTCCATGGGTATACAATCCCACAGGTTGGATGCAAGAGGCCCGCATTCCGGATGAGAGAGATCAGACTTGGATGACCTTGATTATGACTTGGACAACCTAGCCCACCCCCTACTTGCAAAACAATTTGCCCAAGAGGGACAAAACGTTCTACTTTTGAGCTTGACGTCATGATTTTGGAGGGCTAGGGCATGGTGGTGATGTGCCACTCTTTGACACATGGACATTTGCGGAGGAGAAGGGTCTTCACCATGATATGAGTGCCTAGATGTTTGACACATGGCCTTTGGAGGCCCATCCACACTTCTCCAAAACCAACTATTTCCTCAAAGTGGTAAAGCGTCCCCTAAAAGGGTGACGTCCTCCTAAATTAGGGTTTAATTTGTGCAAAAAGTGAAATTTTAAGTGAATTGTTTAATATTAATTTGTTAAGGGGGAAAGATTAGGGTTGTTGACCCCTAATCTTGTGGTTTACTCTTTATTTTGTGGACAAACTATTGTAGCTAAATTTTGTATAAATAGAGATCATAAGATCTCATTTTAATCATAACTCTCCCTCTTGTGAGAGGCCTTGGTCTGAAATTTTTGGTTATCTTGGCTCTTTTATCTCTTTTACACTTGTGTATGGCTATACTTATGAATGGTTGATGGAAGAAGTGATGCACCAGCCTTGGAAGGCTATTCTATTTCTATTGTGGTTGACTATCTTGGCATTTTCCCTTGAATTAGTATGGTTTTTTACTTTCTTGCTATCATTTGTTTCAAGTCAAGGTTATTGTGCTAGGAACTAGGTGGGAAGTATAAGGGCATAAACCCCCACCTTAGGCTTCATCACTTTATGCTTCATCTTATTGCTTTAACAAGATTTTTCTAAGAGAAGTATAAGGGCATACACCGTCTTAGTTTAAAACCCTAGCCTAGAGAAAATTGCCTTGGGAAGTAAAAGGGATTACACCCCCAAGGAGGTATCTTCTCTAAGATCCTTTTGACTCCATTAACCCAATAGAAAAGGCACTAGTCATACTCTTTTTTGCATTGGAGATATAAAATCATTGCCTTGGGAAATGTGATTTTTTACCTTTTGAAAGATCTCTCGCTTGGAGTTTGTTTTCCTCATTGAGAGGAGTCTTCCCCTACTAGGGCACCCCCTCTCTCCCACCACTCTAATTTATGTTACAAACTTTAGCCTACATCCATTGGGGCTGCATAACCCTAGCTACTAACACTCTCATAACTCTAAACTAACCCTCGACTAGCTCTCTAACTTCACTCACCTAGTCTACTAACTAGGGCACATATTTTATGCAGAAAACAGATGTTATAACAACTTGCTTTATTTAGCCTCATAGTGCCATTTTTCGGTGATAATTGATTGCCTAATTCATTGATAATATTGTTGATTGATCTCATGCTTTACCTACTGATTTGAATGTCTTACTTGCTAATATAAATTTTCATATACTGCTGCAAATTAGGGACAACAAGCTTAAATTCCTGATCCACACTAACATATATCATTGCAAGTTGGATTTTCTTGTGTCTCGAGCAGGTACAATCATCCAGAGAAGTACTATACCTGTGGGGTAGCAATTACTTGACTTGCAAGGAATCTCTCCCTACCTTTTATTCCACTTAGAATTGACCTCTAGGGGCTTCACTTCCATTGTCCTCTACCTCCATCTAAATCCCCCTATGTTCACCAGGATTGCCTCCCTAGAGTGACCTAGTCACCCTTGAAGTGCAGGACCTACATCGAGGTGACATTGGGTGTAGGATTCCCAAGTTGTAGCACTTTCCTTGTGGTTCGGTTAGGATTTTCCCAACCTACAACTTCCACTATAACAGACCCAAAAAAATTTCATTTGATGCCTTAAAATGGCTTTGGAAGGTTTCATACCCCAAGTTTCCAAACTAGGACCTACCACTAAAATGGGCTCTACAAACCAATTCTTCCAATTTTTCCACCCATAAAATACGAAGATAGATGACGAATTATATGATGATTCAATCTAGATCATACCTCCCAATTTTGGGAGGCTTTTGCCCCCCAACATATTTTACTGAATGAGGTGAGGAAACTTTTCCTTTACCTTCTCCTTAGAGTACCATTTTGCCTTTCCTAGAAGTTTTCCTTTCAACCCAACCTACCAAAGGTCATGCTACCCTTGTATGGTGGTTCTTGAATTCTTCTATCAAACTGTATATTCTACCAAGTCTACCCGAGATTCTCGTTCTAAGTCCTCTATGGTAGGTAGGATCTGTTAGCTCCCAAAATGAACCCGTCCCTTTGGTCGCATTTTGTGGTGGATAGCATGGCTATTAGTAGTTTTCTCAATTCATTTTTGAATTTTTCTAGCAGCAAAACTTAGGTTTTGGTTTTTGCTTTAGAAATAAAGATCACCCACAAAAGTCCTCTGTTCAAAATTTTCATAAATTACTTTCAACAGCTAACGTGTGTTTAGAAGATGAGTGTTAGCTGCTGAAAGTGGCGACTTTCAACAACTAGAGAGCATCTCTCATAGGCCTGTGCGCTGGTGAAAGTGTCGAATTCCAAATATCCAAAGAAGCAGTGTCGCGGGTCGTGCGCTGAGGAAAGTGGAGACTTTCCACAGCTACGGAGCAGTTCTTTCAAGGTCGTGCGCTGAGGAAAGTGAAGACTTTCAACAGCTAAGGAACAGTTCTTGCGGGATTGTGTGCTGGTGAAAGTGGTAAGTATCAATAGCTGAGGGGCGTTTTCCACGGGCCGTTGGCTGGAGGAAGTGAGAATCACGTGCGTGTTATCCACGTATCCAAAGGCAAATAATAATACGATCATCCCACGTCATGCAAATCCAAATCATGCGCTGATGAAAGTGGGTAATGATGGAAATTCAGTTTTGCACTTCAAAATCGGATTACGATGCAGATCTGGTTCAGTGACGCATGCTACGCACTCATGGCGCCGGAGATGGTAATTTCGAATCCGGTAACTCAGGTACAGAGGCTGTATTGCCGGGTTGACAGCATCAATTTGGATCATTGCTTCCATATCACACATTGTTCACGAAGGTTTGTTAAAGTTTCTAATGTTAGAAAATAGAGCCGACTCCCAAAGTGCTTTCAACAGCGCAAGACCTCGGCCCAATAGCATATCATAGTGTTTGGTGTGTAGAACCGTTTGGGGTTTTGAATTGCAAATGGAAAGAATGATGCTTAAACTTGCAAGGAACTTTTCAATCCCTTCCCGAGATCCAAATGAAGATCTGAAAACACCATTGGAAATCTTAGATTCTCTAGATGTCGATTGACTATTCAAGCATGAAAAACGGATTTTCTATGACCGAGAAATTCGATTTTGAAAATCTACTCTTTTCACCAGCTAATTCGCCGAAAATTTTGCTAGTTAGCTGTTGAAAGTGCCGCCTTTCAGCAGCTTAGGAGCGGATTTTTCGGCTAGTTAGCTGTTGAAAGCCTGTCACGGCCAGAATGTTATGGTTTTTGCCCAGATTGTAAATTTTGTCATGAGAATGAATTGAAACCTCTTCTAAGGCTTTATTAATGAATTATCAAATCTATTTAATCAGCCACTTTTGGAAAATGAAGAGAAGGAAAGGTGTACAAATGTCATTTACCATATTTAAAAGAGGCAGAATTTCAGGGTTTTGGGAGCCACATCACATAATTCGAATTTCAGAGAGCCTTGGGAGGCTGAGCTACACATCATCAGATTTCAACCACATTTTGAGGGCCAGCAGATAAAGATTTACTTTATTTGAGGATCTATTCCTATTTTTTTTAAACACTGTTTGTTTACTATTTCTGGAAATTCAGATCCATAGTTTTAGGATCTAATAACTGAATTGTTAAGCTATAAAGCTATAGAAGGAAGATGAATGAAGGGGTCATTTTTTGGATACAGGAATGTCATATGTAACAGGCCCATTGATGCTAATACTAAATCACAGTTTTCTTTCTCTTTTGATATCAGTTTTCCACCTTCTTTCTGTATTTTTACTTAAGTTGTCATGCCTTGAATGACTGTTATCTCATTGTTTGGCTCATAGCTTAGTAAACACCTTCTTCATTGTTTATTAGACCCTACACGTGTATTGGTTTATGAGCAATTTGTTTTTAGCCCACTTAAAGTTATCTACTGATTATCAATCCATGAGAGCACTGGTTCATTTGTTTATCATCTTGACTGTCTGAGTACCATGTTTGAATTGAGTTATCCCACTGATCCATTTACACAAAATACAAAAACATTTTTACTTGAAGTTACCAAGCACCTATGGTCTACAACCACAAAGGGTTTCTGGAGTGATAACAGGACCTACTCCTCAGTTTTCTAAACAAACATAGAAGGCTCGTAAAGTTTCAGATTCTCCATGTTCACTACTGAGTAAATGCACATATATGGGGGTAGACCGTGTTTGTAGGAATTATCACCCACCTTCTCCAATACCTCAAAAGGGTCATACCGTAGAGCCTTGATCTTCTCACCAAGACACTGTAGTCTTTCCTTGTTCAGTGGTAACCAAGTTCTGTCTCCCACTTTGAATGATTTCTCAGCTCTATGCTAATCATGTCCTCCCTTGTACCATTCCTATGACTTCTTCAATGTCTCTTGTACTTGGAAATGGATATGCCTAATGTTTTCAACAAATTTCTCAACATTCAATTCTTCTCCTATGATGTTGTCCCTCGCTCCTCTTTATTGTCCATAGACAACATCCAATGGAAAAGGTGAAAAATTTCCAAAGCAAGTTTCAAAAGGCGACTTACCAGTAGAAGTACATACTACTTTGTTGTAAGAGTGTTGGATGTATATTATATTTCATCCCATGTCTTCAAATGCTTCTAATCGTAACCCCTAAAAAGTTGCACCAAAGTCATGTTGACTATTTTTGTCTACCCATCTGTGTGTGGATGGAATGTTGTAGATCTCTTCAACTTGGTGTCCATATTTTCCCAAAGTGTAGTCCAAAAGACATTGAGAAACCTAGTTTCCATGTTTGAGATGATGCTCCTTGGTATCCCAAAGTATCCCAAAGGATGTTAGGCTTCGAGAGGTGACCATTTTTCATCTCTAATTGATTCTTTATATTGCTTAATTAATATGCCATCAACAAGTTGGAATTTGAAGTATTAACATCCTTTGATACCAATTATCTTGCACTTCCCTTCTAAGAGGTGTGGCTTCACAAATCTCTCGAAGTCAAAGATTTCATCAATCATATAGGGTGAAGGAACTTTTTTCCTCATATGTCTTGTAAGCAACCATGATCTCTCTCTCTCTCTCTCTCTCTCTCTCTCTCTCTCTCTATATATATATATATATATATATAGTTTTATTTGAGTTAATAACCTTCCATATGTACTGTCTATATTTTCATGTGTGTGACCCACCCAAAGGAAACAAACCTCTACAATTTTAAATATCCTCTTTTTTATTAGAGGGGAAGCAAACACAAACACATGCTGATTTTTTTTGTCACCTGCACAATCATCCATCTGTAACAACAACACTAGTGACAATTTACTAGGTACATGATCGTGGTGGATATCAGTGGCCACCCACCTCCTCCACTGACTCAATGGTTCTCTATCTTCTTAGTAGTTTTTCAACGGTTTTCGAGTTCCAAACTTGTAGGGTTGTTTTGAGGCCCTAAATGGTGTTTTTTGGGCTAGAAGAACTCGATCACAATCAAAGTTGTAAAAAATTCAAGCTGTCGACAGTGCCACACCCACATTCATACACCATCAGTTGGTTGAGCCAGGGATGATACCTTCGTTTTAGCTAGCAATGTCTTTTTTCCTATGACATCAAGCCCTTCAAAGATGAGGTACTATGTGATGTTTCACCACTCGAAGTTCATGGAGTTATTTTAGGATAGGCTTACATGTAGAAACATCATGTTGTTTATGAATCCCGACCCTGTAGTGTCATTGTTACATTGAGAGGTAAACTCTACAAGGTACCAGAGGTAGTTTTGACTACCGTAATTTCATTGATTTCAACAAAACAATGCCAGAAGGTAATCTCTCAGGCTACAAAGTTTATCCTCTTCATGGTCTGGTTAGAAGGTAAACGAAAGGTCACTACAACTGCCACAACCTCTGCACATGATCTCTCTACACAACAAAAACAAGTAGACACAGATGCAGTTGAATATATGGATATATTCATTTCACTTATGAGGGTGCCTCTACACTGTCAATTCAAACATTCCATTGACTTGATACCTGGTGCGCCCTTACCCAATGGTCCAATATACATGCGCTACCTTTTGGAGAATGGGGAAATGAAGTGTCAGATTCACGAGTTCATCCGAGAGGGACACATTCGATCGAGCTCCTTGTCTTGTGGGAGCCCAATTGTGTTGGTACAGAAGAAGGATGGGGCGTGGGGACTTTGTATTGATTATAGATCCCTGAACAAGATCACTGTTAAAAACTGATACCTGATCCCCCAGATTGACGATCTTCTTGATTAGCTTAAGGGTGCCAAAATTCTTTTGTAAGATTGATCTAAAGTCCGACTACCACCAGGTTTCGATAGAACAAAGTGATGTATGGAAAATAACCTTCAAATCTAAATAAGGAATTTTTGAGTGGTTAGTCATGCCTTTTGGGTTGATTAATGCTCCAACAATGTTCATGAGGATGATGGATGATATCTTGTGGTCATTCACAAACTTTTTTGTTGTCGTATATTTGGATGACATCCTCATATTTAGCCAAACCTGGCCAGAATATCTGCAACACATCCAACATGTCCTGAACACCATGCGATAACACAAGCTATACGCCAATCTTGCCAGGAAAGCTACACTAGTGGGATGGTCTCCAACCTTTAGATCAACATAGATGTGAAATGATATCTCCTCCTTGTTGAAGATACCCCTGATAAGGGTTTGTCCAACACTTGGATTTGAACCACTTGACACCACCAAAGGAGTAACTGAGACAAAGTCTAGACCTCTCCTTCCATGCAACTATGTAGCCCCTCAATGGATTGATCCAATAGCCCTGCAAATAATATGGAAAAAACAATATCTAATCTATGAAGCACTCTTACACTTAGCCAAGAAGAAAAAACATAGAATAATCAACCGATGAAATACACTAGAAAATAAAGGTTCTTGTTGAATGGCATAAATGATCTCACAATTCGACAACAACCTGCATGGGAGGGGGACTCACCTTATTACACCGAAGGTGTTCTTTTAGGGGGAGTTATCTCTCGCTTTTTCATCGTCTGTTCGCAACCAATTAAACATTTCCACCTATTGACACATTCTGCACCCAATTAAACACTGCCACGTACAGTGAAAATGTTATTGTAATCTTTGGCAGAAGTGTGTTTAATTAAGCCTTAGGACAACAATGGTCTCAGAGTGCGCCATTAGAGATGCAATTGCAAGCAGTGGACACAAAGTGCTCCCTTAGAGATACAATTGAAGGAATCGTTGAGAAGAATCTGACATTATGCGTGAATTCACACACGTCAACTGCCCTATTTTAGACAACCAAAGCAACAAAATACATCAAATTCCCTTTACCTGTATTGCAGATTTTTTCTGCCAGTTCTGCAACAACACTGAATTAAGAGCGTGATGTCAGGATGAAGAAATATTATTCTCACCGGCGTCCTCCAACGTGTGTTGTAGAGGTTTTTTGCCAGTTCTGTAGTGATCCTCCAAATATAGAAGCTCCACTTATGTGGAATTCCTACCTCTACATTATCGCCTTAATCGCAGGCTGTCTCTCCAAAATATCATGATTTTATAGTGGAAATTGGTAATTGGGATGATAATATCTGCCACAGTTACCACTCAAAATATCTATGGACCCGGTCACGCTCATCCTACAGGAGTCACAGATATCATAATTATAATCTCGAAAGAAATAGTGGTTACGACAGTTCATTATCATTGAGTGGTACTTGTATTATTCATTATCATTGAGTGGTACTTGTAATTGTATCATCGCAACCGGAGAAGAATATAAATCCCCAGAAAAATCTATAAGATCAGATTTGAAAATAAAAAATTCACCCTCCGCGTATCACATCAGTACTGTGTAAAGATTTTTATTTATTACGATTCTACATCTGACCCTAAAATTCAAGAGTCTGACAACAAATGGGTTTGGATATAGATTCGCCAAAGATAAAAATAATTTTTGTTTCGTTGAAGTCTTCGTTGGGCTTCGATTTGATACGGTTACAGAGATGGAAGATATTTACATGAAGCGTGAACTATTTCATAGAACAAGACGATTTACAACATGCTTTCTTCTGGTTTATCGGAAGTTGTGTCGATTATAAAATTGAAAAAAATGATCCTATATCTACCATACTCCTTCACCATACACGACCTTAGTGCACCATTTACTAACCCATCAACTTCCATTGTCTGCATTTGTCAGCATTTATAAATCCTGTCAGCACATTTAAATATACTATAATCAAACCTTTGTCTACATTCTTCTTAATCCGTTTGATAGCTTTGAAGATCAGTTTGATAGCCGGCCCATTATGTTCATAGGTATCCAGCAGTATGACATTGCCATCATCTGGTCACCACGCCAGGGCAGTGACCTTTGGTTGCATGGCCAAGGGAAAGGGGGTCTCATCACGAGCCAACCTTATCATTTATGCGAAAATACCAGTGGGTAACACTGCCAGCTCTGGTCACCACGCCAATGCAGTGTCCTCTGGTCAGACCTTGAAGTAAAAAGAAAGAAAAAAACAACAAATAAAAAATAAAGGCAATAAAGGGGCTTGGATAAAGTGCATCCATGACGGGTACAACTCACCTCCTACAAAGGCACCCATGGACAATACCTACCCCTAGTCTTCACTATGACTGGACATCCTTAGACCATATCACTTCATGTACATGGCTTGAATGATCTTATGTGGAAACTTTCCTCTTCTTATGGATACCGGCCCAATAGGTTGTTCTGTTTATTTCTTCAACTTTGTATAGTAGATCAGTGTAATGTCTTTGAGCTATTAGAGGATATGTTAGGGGTTTTATGCATGTATTTGATAAATTTAATGATGAAATATGATTGACATTGCTATGAGCCCAAGGACTGATAAGTCCATGGAGGGCGAAGTTTTTGATGTGCAGGACCATACCCGACGGACAGGTACCAGTGGACCGGTGCACATGGGGATATGATTAGCTCGGACCTCCATGGGGCTGAAGAGCCCATCAGATGGTTGCTGGGATGGCAAAGACAGGACAATGTTGTGATGAGCCTTTGCACAAGAAGAAAGAAGAACGTTCCACCCAGGATACTTTGGCAGAGCCCGACCTAGGGGGGATCACCCATTTCAGATGGAACGTTTTCCCTTTGATGGACAAGACGTCACCCAACAGAGCAGGACGTTATCCTGAGCGTGTGGTAGTGTGATGGAGCTATTTGGCACGTGTGGCAGCTTGGAGGATCCCTAGAAGGGCCAACGTCTGGCCTCTGGATGTTGGATATGCCCAAAAAGGGCCAACGTCTCCCTCAGAAGGGCTTGACGTCCCACCTTTTGCTCATATTATGTCATTTTTCCAGCAGTTAATGCAAAAACAGTGTAAATTTTGTAGTTAGCCTTGTCGGTTGTTTTGATGACCTATTTTTTAAATTGAAAGGTCATGGATTGGTATAAATAGAGGACGTTTTTCCTCATTTTAAAGATAATATAACTCACTCTCTTGTGAGAGACTATCTTTTAGCCTTTGCTTGGTATTTTTGGTGTTCTGAGTGAGGCGCAACTCTTCTTGGAGAATTTCTCTTGGCATTTATGGTGTTTCTCTCATGGAAGGTTTACAACTAGGGTTTGATTATGCATTCTTCATGATATGTAAGTGAATTTTTCATGCAAAACTTCTTAAGTGAATGGTTGTAGGCTTAATTTCTTACATTTTGCTATTATATCGCT
>JASDQU010102157.1:33790-44573 GCA_032191745.1 Picea mariana | reverse complement strand
GGGGCTATCTAGGACGGTTCCTGAGTCTGAGTCCACAATACTCGACTAGGGTCATGTCCTGCTGATAGTCACGGCCCAAGGCCGCATACTCTCTCTGATACTCTGCAATGTCCTCTGCATGTGTGTCCGGTCTCTGTGCTAATGGTATCTGTGCTGCTACTGGGGTTTCCCTATGGAAACTGGGAAACAACGGACGTGGAATACTACTCGCAGAGGTATACGTGCGAGTGGGTGACTGGGGTCTACTCCCTGCCCCTGAGTTCCCATGCGCTGCATGTGGGC
Source organism: Picea mariana (assembly GCA_032191745.1). Taxonomy (NCBI): domain Eukaryota; kingdom Viridiplantae; phylum Streptophyta; class Pinopsida; order Pinales; family Pinaceae; genus Picea; species Picea mariana. The sequence continues at coordinate 44,291 of JASDQU010102157.1, read as the reverse complement.
CTTGAGTGCCTGTAATATCTATCATAGCAAGTCTATCTGCTACCTGAGCCAAAGACTGAGACATGGTCCGTTGGCTAGCTAGCATGTCACTGATCATTTGCATGAAGGCTACGTCTGGATCCACTGGGGCCTTACCGCTGCCCTCTGGTCGTTCATACCTGTCACCTAGCCTCTTCTCTGCTTCGCGCTCAGCCTCGCGCTCTACTCGTCACTCTGCTTCTCTAAGTGCCTCTTCCTCTTCCTCTGAACTGCGAGGGAAGGGGGGAAAGTTAGGTCGGTCCCTTCTTCCCCTGCGCCTGTTGTACGTGACATATTCGTCACCTTCGTGCTCATGGCCATCTAGTTCTTCTGCTGGATTCATGGTCTTTAGTCACAGGCTGGAAGGACTAAAGCTCTGATACCACTGAAATATCTCTGATCCGACTCATCAAGATATTCGCTATTGTTCTAATGCTCTGGTGTGCAGATCTGATACACTGGGCGTTTTTGGATGCGTTTTAGTCGTGTATGTGAGATGTTCTTCGGTTATTGTGGTTGCATGTTGGTTATTGCAGGTGCATGTGGGTTAGTACATGTGCAAGTTGCATATTTAGTGTTTAACAATCATAAAAGGATGCATGCAAGAGTATAGAATGTCAACTACTCAATATCATGAATAATAACGGTTCAAGCATGGAAATACAATAGCCTATTGAAAAAACAGAGTCTAGACGTCAGTCAGATCTCCTGGATCTGTACTGGAATACAATCAAATAAAAAAAATACCTGTCATCATAAGAAGATAGCAGATCTGATGCATGCACATATAGATCGGCAAAAATGTGCGATTTCGGCGAAATACGGTAACCGCTACTAGCTGGAAAACTCTATCTGAAGAACCCACCGTCAGAATGTGCTCGGAACTGCTCCAATAGATGCGCCCTGGTCTCTATACTGGAATGGACGTCTGTCGAAACTCGAATCGTACCTCTACGGCATCGGATCTGGACCCCTGGGGGGTTTGCGCCCCTCCTTGGACATTGAATGCGCCCCAAAAGATTCCATCGTCGGAATCGGCTGCTATATGGCTCAAAATGATCGTCTCGTCAAATGATGAAATGGGTCGGAAGGGTTTGGACGGATCTGCTCTAGAACACCTGCATGCAATGCCAAACGTCTGTCCGGAGTGACTCCGCCCAAAATGGCTGGATGGATAGATCTACAAGATTCCACCGTCGGAATCTGATGATAAATGGCTCAATGGAAGCACCCTGACTGGATCTCTATTGGGTCGGAATGAATCTGCAATCGGGACACAGGTCTACTGCAGATCTCTGAATCCTCGAAATAGCTTGCGCCCTCCTTGGCTGAGCTGCGCCCTCCACACTGAATACTCCTGAAATGAACGGTGAAATACCTGGATGGTATCTCTGATGGGCTAGGGTGTGTCTCTCAACACCGAAACCGATCAAGGGTGGTGGTTTCCTCCAGAAATCCACAAAACAGTAAGGTCGGCTCTCCTCCTCCTCTGTAAGCTCTCAACATCAAATCATAACAATGCATAATGAGGAATTAGGTCAAATTCCTTCCTTTATATCTTTCCTGACCTAATTCTTTGTTGACATCACTTAACCTAGGCGCCTTTCCTCCTAAGTGATTTATTTGTCAATTAAGCCCCCCCCTTATCACCTTTTCATTCTAATTCTCTGTTGACTTAGGCTTAAGTGACTTTTCCTAAGTATTTTGGCTTAATTCATCGTTTAGCCTTAATTCCTCCTTATTTCTCCATCTGGTTCCCTGTTTGTGCCTGACTATAGTCTACGGGAACATATAGACTACTAAGTCACTCCCTGCTGGCCTAACCTTGGGGACGGGACATCACAAAGTGCCCATTGTCACCATGACACAAGTCATTCCGTATTCAAGGCTAACTCCTACGCCAAAGGACTTTGGGAGGCTTCCCTAACATATCAACTTCACTCAGAATAGACCAATGTGTATGTGATATAGGGGTGAAGGTAGGAGCTAATTATTTAAGCTAATTCATCTGAACTGATAAATAACCAATAGAAATAATTCAGGAAGGTAGGTAATAAAATATTCAACATCAATCACACACATGAAATATACAGAGACAAATATTTCCTAAGGAAACCCATAAAGGGAAAAACCTCTTCTTCTTGATATGATAAGTAATCTTTATTTTTTGTGCATTACTATTCTTATGAGCACCAACTCATTGTGAGGCTACCACCTTTGTTTTGTAAGTTGCAACTTGCTGAGAGCACCAACTCTCTGGTTTCTCTAGCACTCACTAGAAGGAAGCACCAACTCCACGGTTTCTCTAGCACCCACTAGAAGAAAGCACCAACTCCCTAAGTGTTCCAACACCAACTGGATGGAAGCACCAACTTCCAGTCACATAGGCACCGACTTGTATAACAGAGAACAATAGTTCTCCCTTGCACCACCCTGCCACCCTGGTTTTTTCTGGCTGCAACCAGATGGAAGCTACAACTCTCTCTGTTCAAGCACCCACTTGAAACTCTGAGGAAAACAGTCCTCCCTAACACCTCCTTACCACCCTGAAATATTAATCATTGCTTTCTGAATCTATCACAGTGATACAACATTTATCTATGGCTTACCAGTCTCATCATTGTTCTCCTACACTGTTCTGCACTGCCTACATCAGTGTCTTCCTGCTCACATCTTCTTGAGCTTTATGTTCTTTTGTTTTGTCTATGCATGCGCGCCTAGGCTTCCTCTTCCTCTCTCTCAGATATGCATCTCTATTCTATGTGCTATGCCACTTCTGTGTGTTTAAGTTGCTACACACAACATGCTTTTACCCACATGAATAACTCTCTCCAGAAGCGACCTCCTCTTCTTTGTTCTGCGTATATTTATCATCCCAAGTCCTTTGCTAGATCATACACCTAACTCTTTGTCCCCTCTGGCGATTACGTTGAGTATATTTTTCATCCATGGTCGTTATGATGACATTGTTCATCATTAGTGGCCGTTCCTGAGACTCTTTGACTTTTCTGGCAGCGCGACCCTTCGTCTTCTCTGTCACAATTGAGCTTATCCTCTCTGTTACAGTTAAAAGACTTTGATGATTTTTCCATCTGTAAATCGTCTCTATGTTTAGTCTTTATTCCACTAGCAGTTACCTCAATACTCTTCATCTTCTCTGGCGATCACCATGCAACTCCTCCATTTCTATGGCAGATAGAATCACTCTTTTTTGACAGTTACTGAGAGAACCTCAACGAGATCATCCCTTTGGCGCTTTTTCCCTTCCTGAGAAAACTACATATTGGGCGCTAGCTTTTCTGACTAAGCCCCTTCCTTTCATGTGATCACTGTGGTGACCAGACGCCTATAAAAAAGGTGCTTCTCGATCTCGATGATCTCCGTCGTGAAACCTAGCGATGTGCTAGCTCCTCCCTTCATCCTTCGACGATGTGACCTCCAGCTGTGACCAGGGGCCAAGCAAAAGGGTGCTTCGCGATTTCGCGTATCGTGAATTCTTGTTTGTGAGTTACCTCGATTCATCCAACTCGCGATCTACGAAGTGGAGCTTAGAAATATGCTAGCTCCTCCCTTAATCTTCGTCGATGTGACCACCAACTGTGATCAGGGGCCAAGCAAGAGGGGTGCTTCACGATTTTTCATATCGTGAACTCCTGCTATGAGTTGCCTTGAAACTCCCAACTCGCGAAACTCTGAAATGCTTCATATCATATCAATGGTCGAGATCTCTCCCTCTGATTGACGACTGTGATTGTTTTGCGACTTCGCATATCGCGAGTTCGTACAACTCTCACCTTTGTCTTCTCCATCTCAGGAGTCAGTGAAATGCTGATCTCTCACTACGTGTACTCTAGATCCAACGACCCAGATCATTTCACGACTTCGCATTTCACAGAGATGGAGGATGGCTCTCGGTCATTATCCTCTTTGCAGTTGTACTGGATCCAATGGTTTCTAGTCCTTCACGCTCCAATCCGACGGTTCAGGTCTAATCTCCTCCTCTGCGGGCTCCTCCTTTCTGGACTCTGATCTGACGGACATCAGGTATATGGGATTGGTGATCTAATGACCATTGTCGCTTCTCCTCCTAAGCTTTGGCTTCCTCAAATCTCTAAGTGTCAAAGGCCACAACCTTTGATCTTTGTGCATGTCTTGATGTATGGGATCACGTTTGCGCATCTCAGAGCACTATCTCTCTGGCAAAAGTTACCCTCGGCCTTGGCGCACACTTGCGCCCTATGTGCAACACTGCACTATCTGCGTGCAACTCTGCACTATCTCTTATGAGCTTCTCGAGCTTGCTCATCTGTGTCTTCCCAAAAGACTTCTGGTGCCCACCTCGTACATTTTTCCTTTCTCATCTTTTGGTCTGTCAAGCTTTGGTTCGCTGTTGTTCTTTTTTGTAAACATGCCATCATCGTTGTTGTTCTTTCCATCAATGACAAGCTCACTTCGCCTGTAAACATGCCAACAATCTCCCCCTTTGGCATTGATGGCAACCCTAAACTGCTGCATTATTCTGCTTAGACCTCCAACTGTAGCATGCGCACCTTTTCTCCCCCTTTGACATCAATGTCAAAGAAAACATGCTCCCCCTGAGATGTTGCAGTATTTTTCAAAGGTATCAGATTTCAACCAACACATACTCCCTGTTAGGCTCCAATTTACTGATGTAAATTACAGTGCAAATGATTGTCAATTCGGTGTTTGTAAGACTTAGAGGCACATCCAAAATGTATGGATTTAGAGATAACTTTTATTCTTTAATGGGAATAAACCAAAACCTGTTTTAAGAGCTGAATATGGAAGAGATGCTAAGCTTCTGCTCAGAAGTCTTATTCATAGATCTCATGACAGTTATCAACAATTGTTTTCCTAAAGAGTATCAACAGTAAGCATTCAAGAGATATTCAAACTAGTTCTAAGGCTTATCAATGCTAGAAGGACAAAACTCTTATTCAAGAGATGCATTCATTGTCTTCTTTTATTCATTAGCAATTATCATCAATTAAATCAAAAGTTTTGAAAGCATAAATAACTCAAAAAACATTCATGATTATCCTAATGCTTGAAAGCAAACCACACATTGAATTCTTATTCAAGAAATCATTCACAACATGAGTAAGGCTTAGAAACATTAAGCATTCTACTTAACTATGGAATTCATATAACTACAACAAAGAATAAACTCATCTACAACAAGATCTGATCTAGAACATGTATCAAAGATTACTGAAAAGAACATAAAGGAAGAGTGTACTAGTTTGGCAAAGGGGGCCCTCCGATGCTTCACTTGTACACTTGAGTTGTCTTAGCTAAGAAGGAGCTTCTAGCAGCATTCACATCATCATATCATAGGCATTATCAAGAACAAAACGCAGAACTGATCTCAAGATTGCAAATTCCAAAGTTTCTTCATTCACATCCAAAGGTTGTCATACTAGTCTATGCTTTAGAGTATTTATACAAGAGTTTTGAAACTAATAATGATAATAAATCTCCTAAAGATCATGATCAGATCCATAATATATGCTAGGAAGGTCGAATGCCCCCTTCAGATTCATAAAATATGACCAAATCTCAAGAAAATCTAAAACTGTCCATGATTTAAGGCTAAAACAGGGTATTTTCTGCTGAAGTGGCCATGTTTGACCAGCGCTGACCAGACACCTGGAAGGCTCAGATCTCGAAGCTGATAGCTCATCATCCATCCTTGTACATCAAGGATCATAGCCCAAGTCTCATATTTCGCTCAGCTGTCCTGCAAGTACATGAACCTAGGAGCAATTATGGGATTTAGTCAAATCCTATAATTTCTGATAAATTTTCAATTTTAATGCCAAAATTTAGAAAACTCAATTCTTAAGCTAAAGAATGATAAATATACCTTGCATAAGCAGTTTTATAGAAAATATGGAATGAAATGGAGGCAAAATGGATGGTTATAGAGGCAAAAGTGTAGTTTATAGAGTAAAAATGAAGCATAAAAAGGTACTCAATATCTCCCCCAAGAGGAAGTCTCTGCATGTCCTCATGCACAAAAATGTCCTTGAACCTCTGTCAATGAGCTTTTGCCACCTATGCTGCCTGCAACAATGTCTCCACATTAACCTGAGCTGTATGAAGAGCTTTCATTCTTTGATATTTCTCTTTATATGCTTTCTTGTGTTGAAACCACTTATAGGCCTGTTTGGAGATTAATTTGTTTTCCTTTTGAAGCTTCTTGTTCTTTTTCTTCAAGGTTTCATTCTCCTCCTTTGTTTTATGGATTTGAGTCCTTAGCATTTCATTCTATGTTTTTATGTATCTTTCCAGGACTTCAATTTCCTTGATTTTTCTCTTCATTTTCTTTATTTTCTTGTTTTTCTTATCAAGTTCTGTTGTGAACCCACTAGCCACTTCTTCTATTTGAGTTTCTTCTTTCATGTCTTTAATTAATTGTTCCACATCTTCTCTCATTTTCTCATATGTGGAAGTTTCTTGTTCTTCAAAACCATCATTTTCCAATGATTGTGCCTCCAGAGTCTGAATATGTGCATACTGTGCTTGTTGTGCTTCATCATCACTTTCTTGTATTTGGCCCCTTTGAACTTGTTGGTGTTTCCTTGATTTTCTTTCATATGTGGTAAAAATCTTTTCTTTTTCCTCAAATTCTTTCTCCTTTTTCACCATGCTTCTTGTTCTTCTCCTCCCCATAGGTGGTTTTGAGCTTGTTGCCTTGGGGTTCTGTATTTCTTCCTCATCATCGGTCACAACCAAGATTTGTTCCTCTTCTTCTTCCTCCTTTATTGTTTCAAAACCATTTTCAATGATAAACTGCTGCCAAGTCAAGTTTTGTTTCTGTAGTTCATATATGATGATCATTTTAATAAAGCCACAATGATATAAACTCTTTTCGGTATTCCTCCCTTGTTTTTGGATGACCTTAGCCATCTTAGAAAGGCTTTGCAGTAGAAAATAGGGCATGTTAATTTTACAGTCACCTTTTAAGTGTTGTAGCAGCTTAATGTGATATAGGTAGATGATGCTAAATCTCCCCTCACAAGTTATAAACTTCTGTATGAGATATGCTAATTCATCCCAAGGATGAATCAACCAATTCCTTGGGATTCCCTTCTTCCAATTGACTGTTGCCACCCTAGATCTGGAAATAAAAGATGCCCATGATTTATCTTTAAAATGCTTAGTTTTGAAATATCTTTCTCCTATTTGAGGAAGTCCAATGACATGTGCAATGATATCTTCAGAGATTCTAATGGTAAGGTTTCCAACAGTAACCCTTTCCCCATCAAATGAGTGAGCAAATTCTAAAGCAACTTCCTCACAAGATCCATCAAATTTCTCAAAGAAAGCTATCCACTGTTTTTGCTCCAGAATTTGTATACAAATCCCTATGAATTTATGATGTAACAAGCTTCTTCGATTCATATCTAGACACCATTCTTCCAAGTTTTAAGAGCAAGACCCTAAAATATTTCCATTGTTTATAAAAAGGAGGTATATTCTTGTCAAAAGTTTCAACCCTGCAATTTCTTTGACCAAGATTTTTTAAACTTGCAGACTCCATTTGGATTTAATTCTGTGAATGGTCTTCAATACGATTTTTCTGTTCAAAAACAAAGAAAATCTCATATTTTTCAAATTTCTAAACTGCTCTCTGTTCTTCAATCATAATTTTTTTTTTTTTTATGCAAGGGCATATCTGGTAATTTGATAAAAATTCTCAGGCTTCTTGTTGAATTCCAACTCAATTTTCCTTCTTACAGTCAGCCTCTGCTAAAAATGAACTGTCTCGTTCTCAAAATGTACCTTAGGAAGTTGAATTTTGTACTTAGCTTTACAATTATTTGAGTTTGGGCTTACCTTTTCACTGGTCGACTCTGACTTGAATACGTTCTCTTGCCTTTGCTCACCACATATCTCCTTCAACTTCTGCGTTTTCTTCCACAGGGCGATAATGTTTTATGTTGACAGTGAAATTGTCAACATACAATTCGTTATTTATCAGAGATTTCGAGATAGGAAGGTGTAGGAGGAAACAATTTGCTAGAGCGTAGGGATTTGGAATGGCGCTGGCATGTTGAAACAAAGAATGCATTTTGAAATGGAGGTAAGTATACACAGGAGTGCGTCGGCGGTTTGAGTCTGGGGAGCGTTCAAGTGAGACACAACACATGAAAAAAGTTTGAGTCGTATCACTTTTATGAAGGGAGAAAAATCGTTGGAGGAAACTTAGACAAGGGTTTTATCATTTTTTTTTAAAAATGGGTTTGTACAACGATCATAGCTGAAGGTGTTTTTGTATTTGTACCTTTGTACTTTCCCTCTTCCTTGTAATCATCATAAGAAATGGTTTTTTTTTAGAAAATGTGTTCACTTGACTTATAACTCCTTAATTCGTTTCCTTGAGTAACCATCCTCTTCATCAAGCATGAAACCTTCTTCTTATGACCCCTTTTTTAAATGTGTATGCAAACAACCTTTTATCTATGCAAACAACAATTCAGTCTGTGTGTATGCAACTTATGTCTTCATATTTTACAGCTCAAAAACAATGTGTTTGAATTTGAAACCCGATCCTTTCCTTATAACTCCTTTGGAAACCCAAATTGGTTCCTTTGAGTACCATTTTTTATGCTTTTGAGGGTATATGAAAATGGAGTGATGGAAAGAAGATGTAGGGAAAGGGAAAGATAGTATATTTATCATTTCTTAGCTTATGAAGAATTTTCCAAATTTAAAGCATTAAAAAGGAAAATATATACTAACTTGTTTGCTCATTGTGTTTGCCTGATTGAAGCTGGATGGAATGTTGTTGTAAATCTTCAATTTTGATAAATTTTCTCTTGCATTTCTTTTGCGTAGTATCTCAGGTCCCTCTGCTGAATGGAATTGATACTCTTCTCAGGTCCCTCTGCTGAATGGAATTGATACTCTTCTCAGGTCCCTCTGCTGGATGAAGTTCCTTTTTGAAATGCATGTTGTCCTATGTAGAAGGCTTGAAAGGTTTTCAAAAGTGTATACCTTATCCCCCTCAGCCTTATTTATTGACTTGTCCTCAAGTCTTAGAGATAAGTATTTGTAAAACTTTTGAATATGTAAAATGAAACTAGAAGTTAATAATGAAAATATTTTTTTTTTTGAAGAATTTTTATTGGCCAATTTTACTTGGTTTTCCAATAAAATTTCGAATTTATATTGTGCCAGTTTCCTATATTTTCACAACTAAACTCCCTTTATATATATATATTATTTTTTTTTTTATTTTTTTTTTAAGGAGAATGTGAAGGAGACACATGATTCTGTCTATCCAACACTTCCATCTCATTCTGTTGAGATATCTACTGCAGAAATTTTTCCTTGTTTACAGGCTTATTGTAGAGCTTTAGCCTATGTCCATTGACTATGAATGAGCTTGCCTCATCATCTATTGTTTGTATTTTGACTGAGCCATTGTCATATACCTCTGCAATCTCATATGGACCAAGCCAATGAGTTGTAAATTTAGCTTTGAAATCTTTGAATTTTGAATCAAATAACAAAGCCCAGTCTCCTACTTTGAATTGTTTCTTCTTGATGTACTTATCATGCCAGTGTTCCCTTTGCTATTGTATCAAAGTGTTGTGTTCAACTGCTGCCTGTCTCATCTCATCCAATTGATTTAATTGCATGATCCTCTCTTTTTGTGCTTCGGAAAGGTCTATTCCTAAATCAGCTGCTAGTTTAAAAGTATGAATTTGAAATTCTATAGGTAACAAAACTTGCTTACCATAGACCAGCTGATAAGGAGTGAACCCAATACTATTTTTATAGGTGATTCTGTATGCCCATAATGCTTTTTGAAGCTTGTCTGACCAATCTTTTCTATGTATTTGGACTGTCTTGGTCATGATTGCTTCTAAAGTTTTGTTAGTAGATTCCACTTGTCCATTTGCTTGTGGATGATAGGGTGTAGATTTTCGATGCTTGATCTGATATTTGCTTACTAAGTCTTTCACCATTTTAGAAGTAAACTGTGCTCCTTAGTCTGTTACAATCTCCCGGGGTACTCCAAATCTGACAAATATTTCTTCAAAGAGGAAGTTGACCACTGACTGTTCTGTGGCTCTCACTAATGCTTTGGCTTCCACCCACTTTGTAACATAATCACTACACACTAAGATGTACTGCTTCCCTTTTGATGGTGGATTTATTGGACCAATGAAATTAAGAGCCCATTTTTCAAATGGCTCAATGTGAACTTGTGGTTTGAGGGGCATCTCATCAGTTGGAAGTGGCTTTCCCATCCTTTGGCAGCTATCACAACTTCGAACATATTTCTTGGAATCTTTTGAGATGGATGGCCAATAATACCCTAAATTGAGTATTTTGTATGCTGTCCTCTTATCTGCAAAATGACCACCACAAGGTTCATCATGGCAAGCTTTTAATATTTCTAAAATCTCATCTTGTCTTACACATCTTCTAATTATGAGGTCATATC
>JASDQU010102157.1:6899-30706 GCA_032191745.1 Picea mariana | reverse complement strand
CATTCCATGAATTTTGAATAGGATTTTGAAAATTCTGAGGAAATTGTTGAGAGAATTAAGGAGCAAAATTTTGAGACATACCTGTGAAACGTGGCTGCCAAGGCTTCCTTGGTGCTAAGTAATAAAGAGATTCCATTCCTTGTCCTTCTTCTATGTGAGTAGCTTGTAACTCTTTTAATCTTGGACAATCATCAGTGGCATGGTTATCTGTACACAATCCACAGACTTGAATTTTGTCTAAAGGACAATCTCTCGATGCATGTTTTTTTCTACATTTAGGACAATAGATGGATGATACTTGATCTTGTTCCTGTTGCTTTTTTTTAGCTGTCAATGTGTCAATTTGTGAACCAAATGTGTTCATAATATCAGTTTTAAAGTTCTCAAACAGATTCCCTAATTTTGATTTAGTAACACCATTTGAAATTGATTTAGTTGCCTTTGTCACAGTATCTCTTTGTCCTCGTCCTCTTTTAGATTTTCCCCTTGAGTATTTATTACATAATTCATCATTTTTTGGGAAAGGTAGGTGAGAAATATCTCCTGCCCCCATTAAATTAAGAGCATCCAAATTTTCATCTGAAATTCCCTTCAAAAAGATAGTACAGATGACATCCAAAGGAAGATTAGATTGCTTAGATTTATGCATATTATAGAAAAAAAATTCTAGATATTCCTCTAAGCTTTCATCTTCACTTTGAGACATTTTAAAGATATCTTCTTTAGAGTCTTTGGATTTACAATAGGGCTGATATTTAGCAAGAAATTTATTTTTCATGTCATCCCAGTATACTATGGTTGCTTCTCCCAACCCCATGAACCATTTTAATGCATATCCTTTCAAAGTTGCAGGAAATAAATGAAGTTTTTGAGCATCATTGGTATATCCATATGTTCGACAAACGATGACAAATTCAAACATGAAAGCATCAGGGTCTTCAGTAAACAAGCCAAATAAATTTGGAAGAACAGAGGGAGGAATATTCTTCATTTTTATGTCATCTCATAAAAGAGTTGGTGTATCAACTATAGGAAATGCAAATGTAGTATGTTCTTCTTCCTCCTCCTCGTGTCTCTTCTCGATGTGATTCTCTATCCTCTCATTCTTTCCTTCCTCTTTCTTCATTTCTTTTCCTTTCTAATTCCCTTTCCATTCTATCCCTTTCTTGTCTATCAGCTTCTGACATTGCAAGGAAGTTTTCTGTTGTACAGCCAGATATTTCTGTTGGAAAAAGAGGTTGTCCTATTTGTTCAAAAATAGTTTGCTTTTCTTTTTTCTTTCCTACATAAGATATTTCTGATTGTGTTTGTTTCTTCTTTACTTCATGAGCCAACAAAACTTGTCTTTCTATGAGAGTTAACCTTTGTCCTGAACGTTGTTTTTCCTCTAATTCTTCCAAAGTAATTTTTCCAGCAGTTGGTGTGCTAGATTCATATTTTTCAGTTGTAGATGTTCCTGCTCCTACAGATGGTTGATTAGTTTTTGGGGGGTTTTGTTTTAAAAATCTGCCTTTATCATCCCTAAGTTTAGACATAAAGAAACATAACTTAAAATTAATTCTATTCTATGTTTTTTATTTTATTTGTTATATATAATTTTTTTAATCCTATCTCTAAATGTGTCTCCCCGGCAACAATGCCAAAATGTTAGGCTCCAATCTACTGATGTAAATTAGAGTGCAAATGATTGTCAATCCAGTGTTTGTAAGACTTAGAGGCACATCCAAAATGTATGGATTTAGAGATAACTTTTATTCTTTAATGGGAATAAACCAAAACCTATTTTAAGAGCTGAATATGGAAGAGATGCTAAGCTTCTGTTCAAAAGTCCTATTCATAGATCTCATGACAGTAATCAACAATTGTTTTCCTAAAGAGTATCAACAGTAAGCATTCAAGAGATATTCAAACTAGTTCTAAGGCTTATCAATGCTAGAAAGACAAAACTCTTATTCAAGAGATGCATTCATTGTCTTCTTTCATTCATTAACAATTATCATCAATTAAATCAAAAGTTCTGAAAGCGTAAATAACTCAAAAAGCATTCATGATTATCCTAATGCTTGAAAGCAAACCACATTGAATTCTTATTCAAGAAATCATTCACAACATGAGTAAGGATTAGAAACATTAAGCATTCTACTTAACTATGGAATTCATATAACTATAGCAAAGAATAAACTCATCTACAACAAGATCTGATCTAGAACATGTATCAAAGATTACTTGAAAAGAACATAAAGGAAGACTGTACTAGTTTGGCAAAGGGGGCCCTCCGATGCTTCACTTGTACACTTGAGTTGTCTCAGCTAAGAAGGAGCTTCCAACAACATTCACATCATCATATCATAGGCATTATCAAGAACAAAATGCAGAACTGATCTCAAGTTTGCAAATTCCAAAGTTTCTTCATTCACATCCAAAGGTTGTCATACTAGTCTATGCTTTAGAGTATATATACAAGAGTTTTGAAACTAATAATGCTAATAAATATCCTAAAGATCATGATCGGATCCATAATATATGCTAGGAAGGTCAAATACCCCCTTCAGATCCATAAAATATGACCAAATCTCAAGAAAATCTAAAATTGTCCATGATTTAAGGCTAAAACAGGGTATTTTCTGTTGAAGTGGCCCTGTTTGACCAGTGTTGACTAGACACCTGGAAGGCTCGGATCTCGAAGAGGATAGCTCATCATCCATCCTTGTACATCAAGGATCACGACCCAAGTCTCATATTTTGCCCAGCTGTCCTGCAAGTACACGAACCTAGGAGCAATTACGGGATTTAGTCAAATCCTGTAATTTCTGATAAATTTTCAATTTTAATGCCAAAATTTAGAAAACTCAATTATTAAGCTAAGGAATGATAAATATACTTTGCATAAGCTGTTTTATGGAAAATATGGAATGAAATGAAGGCAAAAAGGATGGTTATAGAGGCAAAAGTGTAGTTTATAGAGTAAAAAGGAAGCATAAAAATGCACTCAACACTCCCCCTTACAGGATGGACTCTCTTAGATTAATAGTGGGGTCACGCCCAACTTCTGGCGTAGATACTCAAACTGAGATTGTGCAAGCGGTTTATTGAAGATATCAACAATTTGATCTTTGGATGGGATATAATGCAAAGAGACCACAGAGTTGGTTACATGTTCCCTCAAGAAATGATACTTGATGGGTATATGCTTGGTCTTGGAGTGAAAGACATGATTCTTTGACACACTAATTGCACTGGTATTATCATAATGAATTGGGATTGGTGCAGTATAATTTACCTCTGAGTCTGCAAGGGTTTGAATCATCCACAACACTTGGGTACAGCAGGTGGCAACTCCAATGTATTTAGTTTCTGTAATTGATAAGGAAATGGAACCTTGCTTCTTGCTCAACCATGATACAAGGGAATCTCCTAAGAAGAATGCACCTCCACTCGTGCTTTTCCTTTCATCCACGTAGTTATCCCAATCAACATTTGAATAGATTGATAGTTGAAAATTCTGATTCCTAGGATACCATAGGCCATAGTTCATTGTTCCTTTTAAATATTTGAATATTCTTTTGACGACTCTCAAATGACTCTGTTTAGGTGAAGACTGATACCTTCCTACCATTCCAACATCATGCATTATGTCTATACGAGATGTTCTGATGTACAACAGGTTGCCTATCATAGACCTATATGAACTCTGATCAACATCAGGTGAGTCCTCATCCTTGTTTAACTTGCATCCAGTGACCATGGGAGTGCTCACAAGTCTTGAGTCTTCCATTTGAAACCTATTCAACATTTCTCTTAGATATTTCTCTTGAGAAAGAAATATTCCTTCAGACCTCTGAGTAATTTGCAGACCAAGAAAAAATGACAGTTCCCCTATCATAGACATTTCAATTCAAACTACATGGCAGAAGCAAACCATTGTACCAATGAAGCATTATTACTTCCGAAGATGATGTGATCTACATAGACCAACACAATGAACAAATATTTACCCTTTGTCTTGATATATAGGTTGTTGTCAATTGTTCCTCTCTTGAATCCTTTGTCTTGAAGATACTTATCCATACCGTAATACTAGGCACGAGGAGCTTGTTTCAACCCATATAATGCTTTCTTCAGCTTGCAGACAAATTCAGGGTTATCTGACAGTTGGAAACCCTCTGGTTGTTCCATATAGACTTCTTCTTTCAGATCTCCATTTAGAAATGTTGACTTGACATCCATTTGATAGACTTTAAACTATTCATGACAAGCATAGGCAAGAAACATTCTAATAGCTTCTAATCTTGCTACAGGCGCAAATGTTTAATCAAAATCCAATCCTTCTATTTGAGCATATCCTTTGCAGACCAATCTAGCCTTATTTCTTACAATATTTCCTTTCTCGTTCATCTTATTTTTGTAGACCCATTTTGATCCTATTACATTTTTATTTGTTGGCCTAGGAACGAGTTCCCAAGTGTCATTCTTTTCAATTTGGTCCAGTTCCTCATTCATTGATTTTAACCAATTTACATCTTTATTGGCTTCATTAAAGTTCTTGGGTTCCACCATGGATATGAAGGCTATATGTGATTTCTCGGTGTCTTTGATTATCCTTCTCCTATTTTGTACACATTTGTCTTTCTCACCAATTATTTGACTTGCGGGATGATTCTTTTGAGTAATTATGGAGGAAGGATTTGATGTTGTCTGTTGATTTGAGTCTACCTGAGTATTTATATCTTCATCTGACTCAGAGTATTCTTTTTCTGATTCTTGGACCTATTCATTTTCATCTTCAACCGTGTCCTCTGTAGTAGTCTCGATATTGCTCAACTCTCTTACTGGGACTCCTTCATCAACCTTTAAATCAATTCAATCAACTAGTTTATGCAATCTTTATTAAAGCATATATATCCTTTACTATTAGTAGCATATCCTAAGAAGATGCATTCATCAACCCTGTCATCATACTTGCCAAGGTTTTCATTATTATTCTTTATGTAGCACTTACTCCCAAAGACTTTGAAGTGTTTGATTGAAGCAGGTCTTCCATACCACAATTCATAAGGTGTCTTGTCACTGTGTGGTCTGAGGTGGGATTTGTTAAGAACATGGAATATTGTGTGTATTTCTTCTACCCAGAAGGTTTGACCAATGTTCTTGTCATTCGTCATTGACCTGGATATTTGTTGAATTGTTCTGTTTTTCCTCTCAACTACTCCATTTTGTTGTGGAGTTCCTTGGATTGTGTATTCTCTCTTGATCCCATGTTTATCACATAATTCCTTGAAAACGCTTGACATAAATTATCCTCCTCTGTTTGATCTTACTGCCTTTATCCTGTTGCTTGTTTGACTCTCAGTTAAAGCCTTGAATATTTTAAATTTCTCAAATGCTTCAGCTTTTTCTTTGAGAAAAGCAACCCAAGTGAGTCTGGAGTAGTCATCAATGACCATCATAAAGTAGTTTTCCTTCCCTTTGCCTTCTTGTCTTGGTGGTCCAAATAAATCCATATGAACTAATTGGAGTGGTTTCTCTGTTGAAGTAGAGCTCTTGGATTTAAACTGTGTCCTGATTAGCTTTCCTACTTTGCAAGGTTTACACACAGAATCTTATGGCTTTGATATTCTTGGAAGATCTTTTATTGCCTCAAGGTTTTTGAGCTTGATTAAGTGGTCAAAGTTTCGATGTCCAAGTCTCCTATGCCATAACCAACTTTCATCATATTTGCTTAGATGGCGCTCTTCTCTATCTTCTTTCAGCACATATACATTATTATCTATCCGTATGCCTTTAGCCACCACTTGTCATGAGTTTACCGAATTTATCTTACAATCTTTGGAAGTGAACACCATTTCACATCCTCTGTAACACTTTTGAAATACACTGAGAAAATTATGTTTCAACCCATCTACAAGCAGAACATCCTTTACCCATCCCTCGAGCAAATTATGTTTCAACTCAAACTCACCATCCCTTTACCCTTGATTTTACTTGGAGCATCATTTCCAAAGGTTACATTTCCTGATTTGCTTTCTCTTAGGGACATAAACTTACTTTTGTCTCCCGTCATATGTTTGGAGCATCCACTATCAATATACCAGGGGTTCTTTTGTATTTGAGCTGACAACACTAATCCACACTTGTCATTCTCTTTCTTCTTCCAAACCTTGACATTTTCAGCAAAGGGATTCAAATCTGGTTCATAGTACCTTAAGCGATAGTCTGCAGCTTTATGTCCATAATTATGGCAGGTGTAACATTCTGGTTCATTGAATAAAGGATCATAACGATTGTTTTGCTCAACCTGTGTCCTTTTCCCAGCCATCACATGATTTGCAATATGTGGTTGTTTGTTACTTGTTTGTCTCATTCTTTGTTGCGACATATATCAATTTCTTGAGTGTCTTGATTGCTCATATCTAAATATTAAAGAACAGATTACATCTTTGTGACCAAAGTTAGAACAGAAAAAACAATATCCATAGAAAAATCCTTTGTACCTGGAAAATGGTTGTCTTCTTTGAGCAAGTTGATTTCTTCTATTCTGATGACTTCTTTGAACAAAGGGTGTATTTTTTATTTGTTCTACATATTCAATTCTGGTACTTTTTCTTTCACTCTTCCTTGGTGACTGATTATCTTCCTTTGTTTCTCCATATTTGTTGTTGTCAATGAACGTAGATTTGGCAAACTTGATGGATTCGTCGTTGCTTGGCTGACCACTGTTTGATCCTTCTTCATAACCCAAACTAGTTTTCAAATTTGGATTCCTTTGCTGATTCAGAATGGTGGCTAATCCTTCTGAGGCTTTAATGCTTGGAAGATTTTGGAGATATAAAGCTTTAAACTTCTCCATATTTTTTCAGGTTTTTACTACCTTTTCTTCCAAGGCTTCACATCTTGCCTTCTTCTCCGATAACTGTTGTTTTAGAATGTCCTCTATTTTATTTGCCTCTTCTAATTCCACTTTTAGCAGGGCAAAGTCTTCATCGGGTTTTTTATTGTCTTTCTCGAACCGTATCAACAATTATTTTTGCTTTCTCTTCTTAAATATGAGTCTGTCAATTTCTTTTAGAGCATTGATCAGTTCTCCTTCCAAGACAACCACAAATTCTCCATCACCAACATCACGTCTTATGCTTTCATTATCACAATCCTCTTTGGCCATAACCATAAAGTCATTAACCTTATCTTCATCATCAAAATTACTATCTGTGTCTCTTGAAGAGTCATCATCGTTTACACATAAACTTTTCTTTTTACCAAATCTCTTGGATTTATACTTCTCTTCACCTTCAGAGTTTTGGTCCTTCTTCTTGTGTGGACACTTAGATGAAAAGTGACCTATCCTTCCATAGTTAAAACATTTGAAGGGCAGATTGCCTTGGTACTTACCTGATCGTTTCTTTAGTCTTCTCACAAATTTTGCTTCAATTTCATCAAGCTCAGAATCCTCATTCTTATCATCTTTAAATGATGCTTCTCTAGAAGTGGGTTTATCTTTAACTATCCTCATTTCATATGTAGTCAACGTTCCTAGAAGTTGATCAAAATCCAAAGCTTTTAGATCATTAAGTTCTTCTATAACAGAGACCTTTAGGTTGAACCTATCTGACAGAGATCTCAAATTTTTTTGAACTAAGGAGTGTTCCTCAATTTTTTCACCAAGTTCTTTCATTGTATTTACTAGTTCTTCAACTCTCAGAAAGTACTTCCCAACAATTTCATTCTCTTTCATCTTTAGTTGTTCAAACTGTACTACGTAGGTTTGAAGCTTGTCATCCTTTACCTTCTCATTACCTTCATAACTTCCTATGAGTTTGTCCCACATTTCTTTGGCAGTTTCTAAGTGCATAACTTTTACAAATTCTGCTTTTGCAAGCCCACTCAGAATAACATTCATAGCCTTAGCATTGAAGCTAAATTCTAGCTTGTCATCCTTATTAGTTAGTACAACCGGATTTACATAACCGGTCTCTACCACATCCCAAACATCTGCACCTAAAGCCATTATGTAGGTTCTCATCCTAACTTTCCAGAAGGCAAAGTTTGTTCCATTGAAAAGGGGGGCCTTGTTGGTTGACGTTCCTTCATGGCTTGACATGTTTAAGCTTACATATCTACCTTTAGATAAAAGGAACCGGCTCTGATACCAATTGTTGGACAATTGAGAGGGGGGGTGAATCAATTGCTACCGTGCTTAAACAATTATACTTATTTTAACTCTTTACAAAGCATTCAATGAAAATCACAATAATGCAGGAAGGTAGGCAATAGAATATTCAACATCAATCACACACATGAAATATACAGAGACATATATTTTCTGAGGAAACCCATAAAGGGAAAAACCTCTTCTTCTTGATATGATAAGTAATATTTATTTTATGTACATTATCATTCTTACGAGCACCAACTCATTGTGAGGCTACCACCTCTGTTTTGCAAGCTGCAACTTGCTGAGATCACCAACTCTCTAGTTTCTCTAGCACCCACTAGAAGGAAGCACCAACTCCCTAGTTTCTCTAGCACCCACTAGAAGGAAGCACCGACTCCCTAAGTGTTCCAGCACCAACTAGATGGAAACACCAAC
The DNA here is from genome assembly GCA_032191745.1 of Picea mariana. Lineage (NCBI taxonomy): Eukaryota > Viridiplantae > Streptophyta > Pinopsida > Pinales > Pinaceae > Picea > Picea mariana. Next base: position 22,122 of record JASDQU010102157.1, on the reverse strand, counting down.
TTCCAGTCACACGGGCATCGACCTGTATAACAGAGAACAATAGTTCTCCCTTGCACCACAATGCCACCCTGGTTTTTTCTGGTTGCAACCAGATGGAAGCTACAACTCCCTCTGTTCAAGCACCCACTTGAAACTATGAGGAAAACAGTCCTCTCTAGCACCTCCATACCACCCTAAAATATTAATCTTTGTTTTCTGAATTTATCACAGTGATACAACATTTATCTATGGCTTACTAGTCTGATCATTGTTCTGCTACACTGCTCTACACTGCTTGCATCAGTGTCTTCCTGCTCACAACTTCTTGAGATTTATGTTCTTCTGTTCTGTCTCTGCATGCACACCTAGGCTTCCTCTTCCTCTCTCCCAGATATGCATCTATGTTCTATATGCTACGCCTCTTCTGTGTGTTTAAGTTGCTACACACAACATGCTTTTACCTGCATCAGTACTCTCTCCAGAAGCAGCCTCCTCTTCTCTGTTCTGCGTATATTTATCATGCCAAGTCCTCTTCCAAATCATACACCTAACTCTTTATCCCCTTCGATGATTACACTGAGTCTGTTCTTCACCCATGGTCGTTATGCTAAGATTGTTCATCATTAGTGGTCGTTCCTGAGATTCTTTGCCTTTTCTAGCAGTGTGACCCTTCATCTTCTCTGTCACAATTGAGCTTATCCTCTCTGTTACAGTTAATAGACTTCGATGTTTTTTCCATCTGTCAATCGTCTCTATGTTGAGTCTGCATTCCACTGACAGTTACCTCAAGACTCTTCAGCTTCCTTGGTGATCACCTTGCAGCTCCTCGATTTCTCTGGCAGATAGAATCACTTCGTTCTAACAGTTACTGAGAGAACCTCAACATGCTCATCCCTTTGGCGTTTTTTCCCTTCCCGAGAATACTACACAGTGGGTGCTAGCTTTTCTGGCTAAGCCCCTTCCTTTCACGTGATCATTGCGGTGACCAGACGCCTATCAAAAAGGCGCTTCTTGATCTCGATGATCTCCGACGTGAAACCTAGCGGCGTGCTAGCTCCTCCCTTCATCCTTCAACGATGTGACCTCCAACTGTGACCAGGGGCCAAGCAAAAGGGTGCTTCGCGATTTCGCATATCACGAACTCATGTTTGCGAGTTACCTCGATTCTCCCAACTCATGATTTGCGAAGTGGAGTTTAGTAATATGCTCTCTCCTCCCTTAATCTTTGTCGATGTGACCACCAGCTATGATCAGGGGCCCAACAAGAGGGGTGCTTCACGATTTCGCATATCGCGAGCTCCTTCTATGAGTTGCCTCGAAACTCCCAACTCGCGAAACTCCGAAATGCTTCATATCAGATCAACGGTCGAGATATCTCCCTCTGATCGACGACTGCGATCGTTTCGCGACTTCGCATATCACGAGTTCCTATAACTCTCACCTTTGACTTCTCTAGCTCGCGAGTTAGCGAAATGTTGATCTCTCGCCACGTGTCCTCTGGATCCAACAACCTAGATTATTTCACAAATTCACATTTCGCAGAGTTGGAGGATGGCTCTCAGTCATTATCCTCTTCGCATTTGTACTGGATCCAACGGTTGCTAGTCCTTCGCGCTCTGATCTGACGACTGAGGTCTAATCTCCTCCTCTGCGCGCTCCTCCTGTCTGGACTCTTATTTGACGGACATCGGGTATTCGGGATTGGTGATCCAACGACCACTGTCGCTCCTCCTCCTGAGCTTTGGCTTCCTCGAATATCTAAGTTTCAAAGGCCATGACCTTTGATCCTTCTGTGTGCCTCGATGTATGGGATCACGTTTGCGCGTCTCAAAGCATTATCTCTCTTGAGCTTTGGCAAAAGTTACCCTCAGCCCTGGCGCACACTTGCGCTTTGCGTGCAACACTGCATTATCTGTGTGCAACTCTGCACTATCTCTTCTGAGCTTCTCGAGCTTGCTCATCTGCGTCTTCCCGAAAGACTTTTGGTGCCCACCTGACACATTCTTCCTTTCTCATCTTTTGGTCTCTTGAGCTTTGATTCGTTGTTGTTTTTGTCTGTAAACATGCCATCGTCGTTTTTTTTCTTGCCATCAATGTCAAGCGCACTCTACCTGTAAACATGCCAACAGTAAATAACCATTGTTAGCGACCAATACTTCCAATTCTAGATCTTCATAAAGGTACATCATTTCTATATGTTCAACCGATTTGGGACTACATTCTTGATGAGGTCCTTGGTAGTGTCTCATAACTTGTTAATAACCATGGTGGAAATTTCCATTGACTCACTAAATAAAGGTTCTTCTTTAAGTTTGTTGTATATAACACATCACATAGATTTTTGACATCTCCATTAGGAATCATCATTGGAATTGTCCATTCGCTTATAACCATATCTACCTTGTGATCTCCTAAAGAAATTGTCATATCTACCATGTCATCTCCTAAAGCCATTGACTTTTCTTTGCTTTCATTGTCATTTCTTGTGGAAAACCACTACATTTTTTGCATCATAAGCCTTATGGTATCAATACCTATAATAACCACCATACAATTTCATTCATACACTATCTTTACGAAGATTCACCTTTGCATGCATTTCTTAAGAATACAATCATTTAAACCATATGGCAGACTCACATATTCACATGCAGCTAGGGCCCAAAAGGCCCCCACCACTATTCCTTGACTTATCCCCGAGTCACTTTTCTAATGACAAGATCCATTTGGAAACAATCAACTACATCATGTATTATGAATCTATATCTACACAAAATCTATGTGTCGAAAAGTACAATTACTACTTTCCACACATAGACTTATCCAACTCCTAGGCATTATCAAGTTTAATGGAAACATAGTTGGGATTCTAACACATGTGACTAATTCTCAACTCCTCCAACCAATAAGGCATCCATACAATCCAAAACTCATCATCGTCTCTATGACGTTAAATTTTCATTTGGTTGTACATGAACAGACAACTTTAAATGTTTATTAATGGTATATGGACATACACCATGAGGATGCATATTAAATAACTAAGGAACTGAATATGGAGTTTAAAGTAAAAAGGGAAAAAAAACTCAGTGGTAACCATTTCGCAACTCTGCATGAATATGTCTAATTATCCACAACAACTTAGCAACGATATATGTGCATAAAATCAAGGGCTCAAAGGAGGAATAGAACATTCTGCAACTGATTATGATTTTTATGCAACTCATGTATCCACCAGGTATTCTCCATTTAAGGTATGTTATGGTTTCCAATCTCACTCCTTTAAGAAATTATGGTTTTTCTTCCTTCAACATCCACATCCCACCAGTAAAAGGAACAACATAATAACTTGGACACAATTCATGCCAAGTCGATCACATACTCCAGTAAACACAAACAAAGTACAAAGCCTTTCATGATTGACAAGAAGTACCTCCAAAATATTGGTTTGGTGGCATATAGTTGACAACAAGGGTTCAAAACCAAGCAGGATCATAAGCTTCCAAATATAATCACCAAGGGCTTGTCACCATGTATCATCATGACCATTTGGTATTTACCCAAGCATACAATCAAAGAGAATACATATATTGAACACAATAATCATTCGAATGTATGTGTGAGAATGCTCTAGTAAATTCTCATAATCACAGGGCTTTAACGAAGATTCAATGGTTATTTGCAATGTTCTATGGTAACTTTGTATTTCCATTAGTAGGTTCAGCTACTACATGGATAAATGTTTACTTGTATAATTCTTTAGTAAACTGGGCCATTACATATGGTATAAGAGCCTACATTTCAACCCTCAAGGCCAAGTGGCATCCTCGATTAAGTTAGATAAATATATAGTTGTAAATCTGAAAATATAAATCTAGAATAACATTGCAAATATAAATAGATCTAGAATAAAGATGAAAGTCTACATCCATGTAGATCTAGATCTATATATAGACCTACATTTGGTGCCTCCACATAGATTGATTTGTATGATGCTCAATCTTGAATCAAGGTTACTTTGGGCTTAAATGCCATATCTCGCATATAATATATACTAGTTGATCCATATATTTCATTATGTGCTAGCATCAATGGGTCTTTATTTCACTCTTCATTGGTTTATCTTCCCTAATTGAACCCTAGGGTTTGTGTTGCATTCTCTTCAGATCTGATCTATCCTATTATGCAACCCTATTGATTATGCTTTAATGGCCTACCTAGCCTGCAACAAGTTATCTGGTGATAAATATTAAATGAAAGTGTCCTTCTCGTACCTCCCCCATTACCAATTCAACTTCTTGCCCACTAGAATTTATAGAGGAATTGTTGTTGACTATTAATCAATCCTTGGATAGTATTGCTAATTACACCCACCAAATCTGCTAATCAAACCTTATTATAAAATACTACATTGCTTCACATCGTTCTTTTCTTTATTGATCTAAAATTTTAGGTGAAAATGAGATAATCAATAAACAAAGTTTCATAAATTACTCATATACATATACTCTTATATATATATATAGATATATAATTTATGAAACTTTGTTTATTGATTATACCATCTTCACCCAATATTACTCCAAAATATTGGGTGAAAGATGGGATAATCAATAAACAAAGTTTCATAAATTATTTATTATATATATATTATTTTTTTGGAGTAATATATGAAACTTTGTTTTTGTTGGAGTATATATATAACAACTGCTATGGTTGACGTTACTACGAGGGCTAAACGGTGATTGTACATCACGTAGTAAGGGCTGCCACACCATATACCTTCAACACATTTAGTAGGAACATTGTCATCTCGAGCAATGTGTTTGGATAGAGCTTCTGTTTAGGGACGACGGTACTTAAACCGATAGAAGTATACGAAGAAAGATGGCTCGTATGTCGCCATACTTTGTAACTTTTAACTCGTATTGAGACTTTAAAAGAAAAACGTCGACCTCCAACTTTAGATAATGTAGAAAAGTAATGATTAAAAAACGAATATTCACTTATTTCGCTCCATTTTCACCCAATGTGTACATGACACATGGCTTTAAAAAAATATAAAAGTGATTATGTCATCGATTTCAAAAAAACAAAGACATGTTGTATTACTTATGGGGTGGTTGTTTTTACTACTTTATTAACATTCCTTCTTGGATTTATATTCTTATATTATGTGTTATGATTCATATTCTAATTCTTTATATATTATGAAATTATATATTATGTGTTAGAGTTTATGTTTGAATTCACATTTTAAGTGAAATTGGGAGATTAGTATGGTAAAAGAATGAATATTCAATTGGGTTTGGTTTGGGTGTTAATTTGGAAAGATATATATTATATGAATAATTTTAAATAAGTATTAAAATAAAATGGGTGCTTTAAGTTCACGGAAATGATTAATGAAATTTTCTTTTCGGTGAGGATAAAAATATAGTTTTCTTTTAAAGTGAATCAATTCAAATTATGGAATCATGATCATTGTTTTAAAATATGAGTAGTAAGTTGGGGATATTTTGTGGACTTTGCTCTAAGGATGTCACCTCTAGAAAAGGGGGAGATTGGTAATGCAAGGAATTGATAAACTAGAATACAATTAAAGTTGCACAAAACTTAAATAATGATGGCCTAGTTGTTACATGCTATTAGGTACATTGGTCATTAAATGACTAGATAAAATATATACAAAGTGAGAATTTGAATTTACTAGAGCATTCTCACACATACATTTGAATGATTATTGTGTTCAGTATATGTATTCTCTTTGATTGTATGCTTGGGTAAATACCAGATGGTCATGATGATACATGGTGACAAGCCCTTGGTGATTATATTTGGAAGCTTATGATCCTGCTTGGTTTTGAACCCTTGTTGTCAACTATATGTCACCAAACCAATATTTTGGAGGTACTTCTTGTCAATCATGAAGAACTTTGTACTTTGTTTGTGTTTACTGAAGTATGTGATCGACTTGGCATGAATTGTGTCCAAGTTATTATGTTGTTCCTTTTACTGGTGGGATGTGGATGTTGAAGGAAGACAAACCATAATTTCTTAAAGGAGTGAGATTGAAGTTCCTGTTCAAAAGGGGAAGCATGTTGTTTCATTCTCATTAACTTGTCTAGTATTGTTGATTAGTTTGCTGCTATTCAATGGTGTATGGCTGCTAACTGCGACAAAGAATGTAAATGATTGTGCAATTGATGGGATGATTACTTTGATAAACAATGTTATCTCAGTTTTCATGTTTGTTGTGATTAGTCGGGTGGTTATTGTCCAAGCATAAAGGATGGATGATACCAAACAAGTGGGGAGGCAGTACCCTCACTTCTTACCTGAGTAAAAGTAGACTTTTGGTGGTCCAAAAGCTTCCAAAGTGGGGAGGAATGATCGAGGAGGCTCCCCGGGCTCAAAAAATGCTCAAAAATAAAAGTTCTCAGAATTGAATGAAACCGGTGCCATTGCGTCCGTCTCGTCACGTTGATTCCGACAGTATATTTACTTTCTCAAACAGGCTCCATATGCGAGAGTTATCGCACTCTGACCGCTTTCTCAAATAGTGAAGTCAAAGAACTGGCAAAAAGTCAATGCTGATGTCAGCATGACATCACCAAAGACACTTCATGAGGCTGACGTGGCAGAAGCAAGTGTTGACAAGTGACGGTATGTGATTGGGAAGATGTGGATGGCAGATCCAATCAGAATTTGACATGTGGCAAAGTTTGGTCAAATGTTGAAGTGCCACGTGGCATCAGGTCAGGGTCGAATGGAAAGTTTCAAAAAAAATTGGGGGTCCATGGACCATGGGTTTTGAACCGACGACCACCCATCAAGCCCAAGCGCTTTGTAGAATGACCCAACACCAACGCACCCACATGAGTTTTGTTAATGTAATACATTTAAATATATAAATGTGGCAATGTATTAATTATGGTGCGAAAGGGGGCTGGGGCTAAGCCCCAACCTGTGTTCTATTGTCATAACATACGATCGGGGGGGGGCGCAGCACATGGAATAACCACCACCCATCAAACCACAATCGCGCGATTTGTTTAGCCCTTAGATTTCGGGCGGAATCCACATAACCAGGAGTTTATCCCCATAAATGCGCACAGGGGGAGTCTATCCAATTGACCATTGGTCCCATGAAACGTGCCCAAGAACCAGGAGCTTGGAGCCTATTCAAAGCCAGCACGCAGCCCAAAGGGCTGGCTCTTGGCCATATGAGATTGCATGTGATCCTATTTGGGGGCGCGCGCCCGTCCTTTGGGGGCTTAAACATATCCTAAAGTTTAAAAATGGATTTTTAAGCCTATTATGTATTATTTTTAATTGCCTGATATCATGACCAACAAGTGGTTTTTTGAGGATATCTTGGCCATTTGGAGGGGGATTTGATCCCAGAAAGAGGCCAGATCTTCAGGGGAAGTTGAACTTCCTCATCTAAGCCTGAAAACTCTAAAAACCAGGCCTTTTGAAGCCTTGAAGAGACTTTTTGATGCAGGGTTTTGAAGGGGCAGTTTGTAAATTTTGGCCTTTTCTCATGTTTTGAGGGGCATTTTTGCCATGTTTTTGAAATGAATTTGATGGAGCATGCTTGAATCTGAGCAAGGAGGTCTTGCACAGCAGATCTGAAGCACATTATGTAACAACAAAGAGCCTATGTAAGAGAACTTTGAGCATTTTAAAGAGCAATAAAGAGGTCATCCACTTGGAAGAGGGTCCAGAGATGTAGCCAACGATTGGTGAATTCTGTTATCAACCTCTTGTCTCTATTTCTATTTCTCTTTTGCTATTCTATTCTCTTCATTTGCAACATGGATATTAATGACTGATCTCTTTATTCATTAATAAGCACCAAGTAAAAGTCACATTTGATATTCCGCAAACTAGATAATAAGTTTATGAATTTTGCATTCTTAACGATCCAATGCAAAAAATACATTAAACTAACTTGAAATTTATCAGTAATACCTTCATTTTTGGATCACCCTGAGAGGTGAAAGGTGAAGGAGGAACATACCCTTGTAGAAGAACCCAATTTGCATGCATCATGGTGACTTCATAACTTAGCCATAAGTTGATGCTCGACCTGGCAAGCCTGCAAATCGCAACAAAAGTGGGGGGAATGACTCTATACATTTATCCATGTAATAGTCGGATATACTAATGGAAATACAAAGTTACCATAGAATAGTGCAAATAACCATTGAATCTTCATTGAATCCCTGAGAGGTAAAAGGTGAGGAAGGCACATACCTATGTAGAAGAACCCAATTTACCTACGTCTTGGTGACTTCATAACTTAGCCATAAGTTGATCCTTGACCTAGTCAGCCTGCAAACTACAACAAAAGTGGGGGGAACAACTCTCCACCCAATCATAGACCTTGCTACCTGATCTTTAGTAGCAGGTCACCCCTGAGCCCCCAATCTACTACTCATCCAACATTTTGAAGCATTCTTCTCTCTATAGGCCCACCAAAGAGAGATTATCATTTTATCATTCCTTTCCCTCTTAATATAGAGTCCATCTGATAAAGAACCCAATCCCTAGGGGCCATTATTTAATTATTTATTATATTTTAGGGTTTATCCATTAATTATGGTTATTTATTTTCCATTATCTTTAATTACCCAGATGTTCATAATAATTATTTATTATGATCCCCTTTAGGATAATTATTATATACTTCTCTATTATTATTTATTCCTATAAATATTTATTATTATTGTTTTAGGAGCATTATTATATTTGTGATATTATTATTATTAAATATAAGTAATCATAATATGGGGCATGACACTTGTGACACTACAATGGGTCTTTGCTACCTATTTTTCACATCTCTTTAATCCCAATTGCACTTCCTTGAGCTCACACAACACACAACACACAACATTTGTTATGACACTAGAAGTGTGTTGTCGCTACCCTAACTCTACATGAAATTCCAACAATGAAAGATATCTTAAGAATCAAGAAAGAAATGCCTAGAACTACATAAGAGACCTTTCTCGCCATGTTCCAGATTGAATGCAATGAAGGCCTACCATAATTCAATATCATCCCAACAATTCCCACGTACAACTTGCAAGTCCACTGTCGACCGGAATGAGGGTGACATATGAGTCTAATTTTTTTCTTCTTTCTTGCCTACATGAAAAATCATATGTTGATGAGTGACAAGAATTCCATAGCATGTTACTTTGGTCAATCAACCCCCCATTTAGCCTATATACCTCCTTTTTAAATTGTGTGCCATGGTTGGTCTGTGAACCAATGCCCATGTTTTTCCTTCTTATGACATGGAAAAAAAATGATTTTATCAAATTCATTTATTAACAATAACATCCTTTGGTGGACTTCAAGAGATTGACTTTTTTAGGAGTAGTCTAATGATATAGGGCTCATAAAATAACCATTGATTCCTCAATTTCCATAGCCTTTCTTACTCCTTTTTCTCTAATCACGATTAGGCCTTGGAGAAATGTTGGCACTTATACCTCATTGTTTGTTCTGATTCCTAGACCCTGGGCAAACTTATCCAAAAGGGATCTGAAGAAGGCTAAAGACAACTCAGAACGCGCAAAGGCAACTCATGACGCTTACAATGGCTTCAACAGACAGAGAAAGGGAAAAAATTCAAAGTTCCCAAAACTCAGTTAAAATGGCATGGTCGCGAAAAGCGGGTCACAAGATTTCTAACGACGCAAATGGCTCGTCAAATAGAGTTACATATCAAAATATATAAGCGGTCAAAGTTTAGGTCAAACTTGGTCAAAATATCAAGGTGACACGTGTGACCACTGCAAGGGTGACACGTGGCACATCTGTACAGCGGACGTGACTGAGTGTTGAGTTGGCATGGCATGATGTGGCGAGGTCGTACAGTTTTGATGGCAAACACGTGAGTGAATTAGATTGTGACAAGTGTCAGTTTCATGAGAAAATGTTATGGTGCAACGTGACCCAGTCATAGGCTGCCACATGGCACCTCTCCAGTGGTTGGTTGGCATGTGACAAAATTATATGACTCCACCGGAGTCAAACCCGTAACCTTCTAGCCCAAAGACCTTACAACCTCTACGCTAGCTAACCTTCCACTCCATAGTTCTTTTTTGTAACATGGTTCAAATTTTATTAAACTTTGAATGTTTCGTATGGGGAAAAGGAAAAGGGCTAGGCCCTCGGCCCAGCACTTGGTTTTATATTAATCCATGCGACCATATGTATATACCGCCAATGGTCAAACAACCAGCCGCCACATATGGCATATTCCGCCAAACCTTAATTGTCCTCCATTCTAGCAAATCGTCCGCCAGATTTAGCAGGGCGCACCACAAATGGTTGCAAATATATGCCAAAAAGAAAAGTCCTTGGGATTCGATCCTGGTACCTCCCGCCAACCATCGACTTAGCTTAGCTTTCGCTAGCCACTCCGCCTACTACTTCTTTATTGAATAATCGGCCACACTATACTATATAAAGGGGGTCTTGACCAGTGTTCGGAGTAGGGAGGAAATCAGCCAGTGCACGGCCGTGCGGTACAGAGGCACAGTTTTCGAGACTGAGCACGGATTTCGAGACATTCTAGTGATTTATTGTAGAAGCAAGGCACGAAAACCAAGGCAGGGGTGTCTCTTGGGCCTGAAAGTGTCAGACTTGGATCAGGGCATGGAAATAGTCATTTTTAGGTAATTCGACGCCACGAATGCAATGGTGATGTTAGTTTTCTGATCTGAACAAAGCTTCTGTAGATTAACTTTAGAATGTGGTATACTTATGTATTTTGCCCAATTCTTTTATGGATTTAATAAAAAGACCTACCCATTTGAGAGCAGGACCCGGAGACGTAGTCCACTAGGGACGAACTCCATTATCAAGTTCTTTGTGTTCATATTTCATGTTTATGTCTCTTTCCTTTTGAGTTTTTCCTTCTTTATGGTGTACTTTAATTTATGCTCATTTTATGCAATTCTTTAATAAGTCACCTGACGAAAAGATTTCGGATCGCAAACTCTATTTCCTTTTGTCCCTCCAGGTCATGAATAAACCCCCCTAATCCCCTTGAGATTTCTACAAACTTATCATGTGATCAAGAAGGATTCTTTTTTAGAATATCTTTAAAATGATGTTCAAAAATTTGTGGCAAAGTGTTTGGTTTGACAACATAACAAAGAAGAAGCAATAAATACCACTCTTCTATAACTATTATCCATACCATGTCAGCATTAGGAAGAGGTCTCATTGGATTTTATCATAGGTCTACCAAAGTCTAAAGGGAAGGATGTCATCATGGTGGTGTTGGATCGACTCATACAGTATGTCCATTTTTGCTAAATTTCTAGTGTTTTTAAAGCAAGTACAGTTGTTGGAACATTCATGGAAACAATTCAAAAGCTTTTAGGAAACCCCAAGCTTATTTTAAGTGACAGAGATCCAATTTATCTAGTAATTTTTTGATGAAATTATTTTCTCATTTAGGTATTCAACTAGCTAACAACTCCTCTTACCAATCCCAATCCCATTCCCAAAGTAAGATTGTGAACAAATGCCTTGAAGATTTCTTTGTTGCTTTGCATCTAATAAATAGTCACAATGGGTCAAATGGTTACCTTTGGTATAATTGTGGTACAACACTTCCTTCCACACTTCATCCAAAATGTTTTCATTTATTGCACTCAATGGGTATCATCCTGCATCCATCGCATCACCCTTGAGAGGGAAAACTAATGTTAAATCAATTGAGAATCACATCAAGCACCAACAAGAGGTTCTCCAACTATTGAAGGACAACTTAGCAAAATAACACAAGACGCGATGAAACAATAAGAAAAACACCATTGCAATGAAAAGAACTTTGAAATTAGGGATTGGGTATTTATGAGGTTCCAACCATATAAATAGATGTCCCTCAAGCAACAAAATAAGGATAATAAATTAGTGCACCATTACTAGGGTCCCTATAAGGTATCACAAGGGATTGGTAGTATGGCTTACAAATTGGAGTTACCGCCTTCACATGTACATCTGGTCTTACATGTTTCTTGTTTAAATAATGTAATAGGTGACAAGATCCTAACTTAGACTATTTTTCCAGAGTTTGATGAAAAGGGAAAAATCATATTAAAAACTGAAACAATCATTCAATAATGGACCAAGAAACTACAAACCTAAGCAATTAGTGAATACATCATAAAGTGGAAGAACCTACCAACAAAAGATGTGACTTTGGAAGTTAAGTTCTTCATACATAAGCATCCAAAACTATTCAACATTGAGGAAAATGATTGTTTAAAGTGGAGGAGCATGTTAAGCCCCTAACTATAACCCTCATTCATCGTCATTACATTAATTATTGCTATGTCATCTTATTATTAATTCTTTCTAGCCCTCTTTATGTCTTATATATACATCAAGTAGACTCATTTGAATGATATCTTATGTTCTACATTTGACATATTATAATATGAGGTTGCCTCCTCAAAGAAGCAATTTATTCATTCACTCTTTCACTTGATTTAAGCATGGCATTACTAAATTGAGTATTTTTAAAGCTTACGTGGCTAATTGGTCCATAACATCTAGTAGGACTAAGTTGAACTAGAACCAAACACCTCATGAAAACCCCACCTTGAAATAGTTTGTTTGAACTAACTGAGCTAACCCATTGGAATTTTTATATTGAAGGACATGGGGGTGAGCTTTGATCCACTTATGTTATATTTGAAGGACATGTGGGTTGATTTAATCCACTTGTGTGTGCAAGGGTTACAAGAGAATTTAATATAATCTCTCTAGGTAAAATGACACATTCAACCACTATCTCAAAGTGATCCCATGGATTCAATAAAATCCCACATGGAAATAAACCTTATTCATTGCCGAAAATATCCTCACTTCTCACCAATGGATCTAACCCATTTGGAATTTTATATTTGAAGGACATGGGGTTAGGATTTAACCCACTTATGTGTGTAGTAAGTCATGAAATCCTTTAATATAATCTATCTCGGTGCAAGCATTTGTTCGACCAATACCTCGAGGTGACCCCATGACTCTAGGAAAATCCCTCATGGGAATTGAAACTCACACACTAGTTAAAAACTCCTCACTACTCATCAATGGATCCCCTTTGGGATTTTTTCCCAAGGAAAGCCTCGTGGGATACCCCCTCTTCCCTAGAATATTGGATAAAAGATGACTTAACTTCTAATGACAATAGTAACTAATAACATAGCAAGACTCACCTAGACTAGAACCAAGACCTGACAACAAACTCTACCTTGAAACAATCTATTTGAATCAACTGATAACCCATTGGAATATATATATATATATTCAAGGAAAACCTTGCAGGAAAACTCAATGGATGCTTCCCCACATTTGTGGATGACATCCCTAGGAAAATCGTCGATATACATTGGTGCACCTCATCCAATGGGATTCGAATTGGGCACACAAAAAACTAACTGAATGCCCAACAACATTGGAAATAACCAATTGAGATAATCTATTGGGATTGAAAAATGTTTGAAACATCTCATCCCACCCTCAAGCACTTAAGAAAGAATGTGATCACGGTGAATTTCCAGCACCACTTAACCTACAAGGGGAAAACATGTCACAAGTGATATTTGAGGATAGGTGGGGAGGATAACAACTTCTCCTCTTAGCCACCCGAGATATACCCAATTGACAATGTATATGCATTTTTTTCCAAGGAAATAATCATAAGGAAACTTCTAGGCACTTCTGTGCAATTCATAGACAATACATAGTGAAAACCTATCGATGTTGATTACGACACCTGAATCGACAAGGACATGGAGTGAAGCATGGAATATATGCATCTAGATGAGGTAATCAACTCCAAGACCTCGTGCATGAAGCCTAATGAACTCAACCATCAAGCTAGTTCACAGAGTTTTTTTTTTACTACATACACATTATGTATAAACATAAAGTTTAATACTTTGTAAATTCGTATTTTAAATAACCCATAAGTAGAATTTGGACCTAAAATAACATATACTTGCCTTTAAATGCTTGCTTAGATTTTCTTAAGGACTTCACACCCTCGCACCAAGGTGTTCCTCTACTGTGGATGCCAACTTGCATGCATGTTTGATGCAATTGTTGTTTCTTACTATTTAGAGGCACGCACACTCTTTTCCTTCTCATGTACCTGTCTCCTTCCTCTACAACTTTCCTACAATCAATTAACAACATCATTGCATGTAGAGAATTTAAGCTCCACAAGTATAAGAGTGTGTTAGTATGAGAAGATCAAGTTATATACATTTTATAAGGCTCTCACAAATGGCAACTGATACTTCTTTGGTGTGGAGTATAACTTGATGATGACTTGTTACTCAAAAAATCTTAATATGATTCACTTCGAACCATATGAAAACTTTAGAGCAAATATTTTAGTGATATTCAAATATGTCAAACTTTTTAAACCTTCTTTAGTTACAAAATCAAGAAAATGCTCGAACAAACCCAAATACAAGACTAGATAAAGTGACATGTGTTGAAGCACTTTCAACGAATAATTTTACTATTGTGGAAATATTGCATGCCTTGAGGCTATTCTTAAGTAGAACACTATCAAAGTGCACATCATCAAGTGAACCTTGAAACCCCAGTTATGGATAGAGATTATTGAATATAAAGTATGAACCCTTAAACCCTAGGTTCATTGTTTTCAATGCTCTCTTTCACAAAACACTTTCATATTATTTGTTAATATATTTTCAATGTTAATATAATTTGCATATTTGTACCTTTCTTTGGACATTGTTGCTATGAGGAATATAAAATATAGACTTAAACTTGGGTATTGTAAATTGCAGGCATATGCAATTCCAAAAACATTTTTCAACCATGCTTACCTTTCTAACAACTCTAGAGATGGCTCATATATTTATGATCTGAAAACGATCCAGAAGTCTGATAGGGCTTGAAAAATGCTCAAAAATGAAAGTGCTCGGAATGTGACGAAAACTGTGCCATTGCGTCCGTCTCGTCCTCCTGAATCCGGTGGTATAATTTTTATGTCAAACGGAGTGCGTATGGAGAAGATATCGCATTCTGTCCGAAAAGTCAAACAGGCAAAAATTTGATGCTGACTGGGCAGGACACGTGGCACGTCCGTACAGTGACACGTGGCAGATTCCGTACAGTGACGTGGTGGTTCCAGAAGACGACACGTGGCGGTCCGTACAGGTGACAC
>JASDQU010102156.1:300098-319849 GCA_032191745.1 Picea mariana | reverse complement strand
TTTTTAAGAAAAGCTCTTATGAATGGAACTGAAAACATGTTAGTACCAGGCAGGTATACACAAATACAAATTTCGTGCTAAACATGGAACTGAAAACATGTTAGTACCATGTAGGTATACATGTTAGTACCGGGTATGGTATACCCTGTCCACAATTAGATTGCATGGTGCTTCAGCATAAGAAGCGGTATCCCAAAAATGTTATGGCTAAACTAATATAACGATGAGAGACACATTTGTCACGCCACTTGAAAAGAAAATTATCAATGAATTAGCCATGACTTATATTCATTTAAGAATTGTAGTAGAAAAATTCTACAAATTTATGAACAAAATAATTCAAGTTCAATGCGATGAATGGACTATGGATTTCACTAAACATAAAGAAAAACATTTTTTTCACTCGGACTATGCTATATTATTGGCACATTTTTTCAATAGATATGTTATCTTATTGGCACATTTTTTTTTTGGTAAACATGACATAAAGTTGATATGTATTAGATCAATATTATTATAAATGCAGATCCAAAACTTATGAGAAACCCGAGAGAAATCAAAAAAATATTGGCCATACAGAATGTTAGATATGGTATTGATGTTAGATATGGTATTGATGAGCTATTCTTACTACACGTCGAATTTTCATGCTCAGCATCTTTCTAGGTATCGTTTGCATTTTTGAGGAAGAAGCTAATTGAGGCCCTTATCTTAATATTTCTTAACTGGTCCACAAACTCTCGTGTGCATGTTTACATTGGAGTTTCTATTACTCCAATAGAAGTCAATGTCGAAAGTTGAAGTATTCAACTATAGATATAGAAGTCTTGTGCATAGTATCTAATCCATTTGTGTGTTTCACATATCATCACGAACTTAAATATTTAGTTAATAAAAACAGAAATGAAGAATTTGCTAGTGGCTATTACTGTGTGAAGAGTTTGGATTTGAAGTTGGGATTGTTGTTAAACTTGGAAAAGTATCCATCCAGAAATGAAATAAAAGAAGAAGCAAATGAAATAAAAGAAGAAGAAAATGTAATGAAAGATTGGTAGATTGCCGACTAAATAATCACTTATTGAGAGTAGATATTGTTTCTCACAATATAGAAAGAGTAAGAATATCTGATGAATAAACGATTCCCAATAAACAATGATAAATGAATTAATATAGTAATTTGAACAAGAGAATATATAAATAAGATACTTATTGGAATATGAAAGAGAGAAAATGATAAAAGAGGAAAATGAAGGACCTCCGAGATGACACTTTCATGATGACACAAGTGGCAAGAAAATCTTTTAAATTAGTTTAAGGTAGATGACTTTAAACACAAATTTCATTAAATTTGGATTAATTTTGAGTTATAACCTTTATACATAGGTCATAACCTGTGTCTGAAAGTGTGAAATTGGATTTCAACATTTTCACATATTTAAAGAGTGAAAGTCGAATTTCAGAACTGTGAATATTATATTTAAATTTCGATTTAAAAAGGGTGGATATTTGATTCCAAAAGTTCAAAAATGTATTTCAAGTTTGAAAAATTTCTTCCAAACAAGTGATGCCAATAATTCACAAATTGGTAATTGAAAATTCATTATAAATTATCTTATTTACCAAACCTATAGAGAACTATGACTTCAAATTTGGACATGTAGCCCTAAAAAAACATATCTTTAAGTCAAAACACTAAAATTCAACCCCCAAATATAAAAGTGTTGTTGCTAATGTCAACTTTTTTCATGGTTAAAAATATAATTGCGGGCTTGAAAACGAGTACCACTATAGACAAAAGCCTTAATATAAACCCTCAAATTGGAAAGTGGTGTTTCTAATAGAACCATTTCTTTGCTTTAGGTTTAAGAGTACAATTTTTTTGAAATCATGGAATTGACAAAATTTACCCTTCTGTACAAAAACCTTTCAATCAACTCCGAAGGTGGTGTGACTATTTGTTTTTTCCAAAGGATTAAATTTACAACATGTTGGAAACCATGACCATGAAAATCAACATTGTTGTTTAAAGAAATCTTACAATCGATCATTGATTCAAAAGGTAGTGCTATTAACAACAACCTACACCATTGCAAACTAAATTATACAAATGTAACAAATTAAAGAAAAATAGACTCAAAAACAAAAATAAATGGAGAAAGCCCCATCTTTAAGAATAAAACATGTTCTAGAAAAGGGGAAAGGAAAATTTTAGAGGACCGCTTTATCATGATTAGGATCATTGTACAAGAGTGTTCCAGAGGAGTGTTCCAGTAATAAAACATATCTCAATTGTTATGTTATTAATTTTAGGAAATATTTTTTTAAATTTCTAGGACTATCCTTTGGAATAGGTTAGAAGAGATAAAAATTCATTTTGAGTTGAGATCTAATATTCTAAGGTTGTGTGAGAACAATATTTACATTCTTAGGAATAATGAAGGATGGTCAGAAAAAATTAAACATAATATAAGAGTTAAGAAAGGCTCTCTCATGTCCTCTACCCTGCTTTGCATCTACATTGATAGGTTAGAAGATTGTTTGTAAGATGTAGGTTTTGTCTCCCTCACTATCACTCGTATAATAATCATCTTTCTTATTTAATCTTCTAATATTTTTCTTATGGAAATGAATCCTTATGAAATTGATAAGAAACTTAGAATCCTCAAGGACTTTTGATCTAGTACGAGTATGACCATGAATACTAACAAAATGATTGTTATGATAGTTAAATCCAAAAGAATCACATAGGATACTTTCATATATGAAAACAATGGCTTTGAGAAAGTGTCTTTATACAAATATATTAAACTTGATATTTATCACAAGCTCAATTGGAACTATAGCATTGAGAAACTCATAAATGGAGGGTGGAAATATTAGTATGGGGTTGAAAACAATTTAAAATCACTGGACCTTTGGCTATGAGATAAAAAAAATACAAACTTTGAGACACTTATAACTCTTGTTATATTATATGGACGTGAAGTTTGGGGATCCATTATTTATAGAGAATACTGCAGAAATATAGAGTAGATCCAAAAACAATTATAACTTATAATTTCAAAATTAAAGGAAACACACTCTATCCTATAGTCATCATAGAAAAAATATTTCCCCCCAATTGATAGCACGACAATGATTAGGTAAATAATGTACAAGAATAGGATCAACAACATGGACGAGAAGAGGTTCCCCAAAATATCTTCTAATTATTATATCTAAATTTAAGGAGAATCCATTGTGAAATAAAGAGTTAGAGAATAAAATAAAGTTACGATACTATAAGGAGTGGGTAAACCCTAATCTATAATATCAAAAGTATCTCTTAGTTGTGACTAGTGCAAAGGAGAAAATCAATTTTACTAAAATAAAAACAAATTATTGAGAGTTAGAGAGTTGAACTGGGTGTTGGAAAATTATCAAGACACCATGGGACGAAATAATATACCATCTTTGTGGCACTAAGAGGTTTGAATATGAAAAACACTCTTAGACTACCCTACATATACACAAATTAGATCACAATTTCAAAATATTTTTCGCAATACCGACCTTTCTAACCTTCTAAGCTTAAAAAATATGTCGATCTTAGAACACTTATGTCAATGATTTTTGAGAAAATAAATACAAGTAATATCTTACCTTTATTAAGGTGTGAGAGGGAAATTCTAATTAACATCCCTCTCTTGTGAGCACATGTTATTGACTTATTCTTTGAGGACACTGCCTGCAAGTGACTCGGTTATGGTACATGGTTGTCTGTTTCGTTTATGGATTCTTATGATGATTTTGATGGATTATGATTTGATGTTATTGATATATGCATATGGAAAGATGATATTGATGAGTTTGCCCTGAATGTGCAAGACATTGACAGACTGTGGATAACGATGGCATCAATGGACCTCCTTGGACTCTAGATTGAGTAAGGGAGTGGATTGTATTGGTTTGAGTATTTCATTTATGAATATGTGGCATATGATTGATTATAGTATGAATTTGTATATGGATCATTGACAATGTTACATTGATGGATGCAGGATGACTGTTGATTGCTAATCTAGCTCACATAATGAGTAAAGGGGCCATGCACATAGACCATATATTGAGGGAGAGGTGTGGAAGAGTCCCTGTAACAACCTACTAACACTCTCATTCTGGCTCAAATTGTAGGTTAACGATTAGATAGTTTGAGAGGTCCACGATGTTAGGAGGGAAGACTGAGACAATCGCTCACGAATATTTCTAAGGGGCATCCAATAAGGCAGGGTACTTATTCCTTATAAGCTCTTAGTATGTCACAAAGTCACCTGAATGGAGTGTTGATTCCAAGGGTTGGAAAACTACCAAAACCAGTCAAGGGTGAGTGGCACCCTTGGAGCACATAGTGCTTCTTGAAGGGCACTTCCCGGAAATAAAACTTGAGTTAATGAATCTAGGTGGCCGATAAAACCTTGAGTGAATAATCAAACCTTGTAAAATATTTAAGCATTGCCGGACTTAATTAATTAACTAAGGATTGAAATTATTAATTGTAAATCCTAAGTGAAAGTCTAAGCCTGAGTCGAAGTTAGGTGAGAATACTAAAACTAAATTATCAATTAAATCAAAGGGGAAATGAGGTACATAAATTCAAGAATTAAGTAAAATGACATAATCATAAAGATTTGATTTAAGGCACATATGTGTAAGAAAATATTAAAAGGGATTTTTTAAAATAAGAAAGAATCAAATATGAGAGAATGTGTACGCATAGAAAGGAATTTAGAGTCTAGTTAATACCAGTCTAACTAGAGAAGAATCCTATTTTAACTCAACTTAGATCTAGCATGGCGTCAGGAATTAATTCAGAATAAGGGAAATCAAGAAACAACTATGAGTGATTTAATGAGTGCTTTTAGGAAAGGTGAGGATATTGACTTGGTGAGGAAATTGACTTTAATTAAAATAAATTAAAGAATTTACTTGCGTAACATGGAGAAAGTGTGACAAGTGTATGGGGAGAATAATTATAAATTATTTAATTAAAAAGTGAATTAATTGTGCAAGTGGGGGTGCAATTAAGGAAATTATTATAAAGCAATTGGAAGAGAGGAGAAAAAGAAAAACACACTGGTTATGGGTAAAGTTATGCTCCAGTAATTTTCACTGGTTTTACTTGTGAGAGTTGGGGATACCCAATTTGAGATAGGGTAGTGGCTCTACCATGCGAAGAAAGCTCGGAACTAGAGTATTTTTCTAGTTTGTGTGTGTGGCCCCTTTACAGATCGGGGGCTAGGGGGGTAGAAGACTACCCCTAGCGTTGGCTTGGAAGTATCGGTGAAGTCCTTGGATTCACAAGTGAAAGAGCTAGGTGCAAATTTGAGTGGAGTTCTTCGTAAATATCGATGTAATGTTGTTTTTAAATAAAAGTTTTTTTTATGAATATCGATGTTAATCTGTGCTGAGGAAAATAAGGATATTATGGAATTGTATATGAAAATTTTTAATTGAGATTGGGTGTAGATTCAAACCTTTTATAGTCATAATTACAAACTATAATTTGGGTGGAGGCTAGAATTCTATCCATGCTCTATCATACCTATAGATGAACTAGATAACTAAAACAATCTGGTGGATGTAATTGTGAGCAGTCTGAGATCTGTTATGCAGATTTTTGTAGTAAAAATTATGATGAAATGTATTTCAATCTTAGTGGTTTATTAGAATTGAAACCCACTTCAATTGTAGTGAAATTCCAGTATTGCAATGACGAGATCTTGGGTGTATTTGGGTAATCGTGCGTTATTTCCTCTCCTTGTGTATTTTAGTTTGAATTTCATTTGGAATGTAAGAAAGCGTTAGAGAGAGAATGTGCACCAAGGGAACTGGTGCACATATATGAGTTTCTTGTTGCGCCATCCTCTCCTAGGCGATTTTTAATCTGAGTGCCTCCCTCATCGGACTTAGCAACACGCCCCTTAGAATATTTGAGCTGTTTTTCATGTCCTTCAGTGTTCTTCGAATACTCCTGCACGATACAGATTGTGAATTCTTATCTCTATAGTTGCGTCTAAGCCATTTACCTTCATTGTTTTTGTCCACTTCTCCTTCCACTAATGCACATCTTGCTTATTTTCATTTTATGCATGCTTCCCGATTAATGAGTTTTAAAAAGGAATACCGCTTTAACCACCTTTCTCTTAAGGTAACGGAGCTATCTGGTCTCGGCTCCTTCTTGCGCCATAGCACCGCGACTATAGCAGGCTCCCATGCAACAAAAAATATTTTGACTCTTCTCCCTAGTCTGCAGTTCACCTTAAAGTCCGATCCCAGTTTGACAGCTTTGTACTGACAAATGTTGGGGGTCACAGAAAGGAAAGCATCATTAGATCGCTGCTTGAGTTGGTCCTTGATTTGGAATCCTAGCGATGCCAGTAACCCGTTACTATTCAAATCGCAACTCTCATGATATCTTGTTGCGTTTGGATCCGGGGTTTCTCCCTCATCACGCTTGTGTTATTTTAATTCTTGACTGGTGTGTGCTATAGGGCCCGCTTGCATGACCTTCATTTAAAGAAATTGGATCGTTTTCCATCAAACCCTTTCTTTGAAAATCATTAATCGCTTCCAGGAATTTAATCCTAGATGTAAGTTTGTGCAGTTTGGTCGTTTAAGGGGATAACCTTACTGGAATCATCCGGTCGTTTCCATTCAAGGAAGTCTTGATATCCAATCACCGCCCTTTCTCTTAGTCTCTATGTTATGAGATTCATTGTTGTTTCCATGTATTATTCCATTTAAGGAGATAGTAAAATCTAGATGAAACCAACTTACAATTAAGGATTAGAAGATACATGTCTATTCTATTAAATAAAGGTCGAAAACCTTTATCATGACTTGAAGTAAAAGTGGGTTTAGAGGTGGCTGGGATTATAAGCATCCGATGTAATACTACTCTAATTGATAAGGGTCAATACCCATGACTTGGGATATAATAAAGGAAGATCCTTGTAGAGTAGAAATCATAAATGTTATACGTCTATATGTCTACTATAAATAGAACTCTTGTATTAGTCTTGCGTTCTACATAATTTTTTAAACTAGTAATGCAACTTCAAGAGAAATGCAATGTTCAATAGTGATGCTTAGAACTTCATGATTTAGTTCATGATAATGATTACCTTAAATTATCTTAGATTTATATGCAATCAATTTAAATCCTTCATCTCCTTATTATGAATGATTTTGTTAAAACTTTAAAAGATACTCAAGTAGTATTGAATTCTTAAAGCGTTGCTTAAAGAGGATCGATTTCGTTATGGCTTGTTAACAGGATCATTTACTCATCCTTACATATATTAATGTTTGGATAGAAAAATATTGTATGAAATAAATTAT
This sequence comes from Picea mariana, assembly GCA_032191745.1. Lineage (NCBI taxonomy): Eukaryota > Viridiplantae > Streptophyta > Pinopsida > Pinales > Pinaceae > Picea > Picea mariana. The sequence goes on along the minus strand of JASDQU010102156.1, from coordinate 312,469 downwards.
AATAATGCCTTTCAAGGGAAACTACTTATATTTCTTTAGTTATGTTACTGAGAAGAATTATTTATAAATAATTAAACCTTTCATTTATATAATCATTTGATATAAAATAAATATATGGATATGAGGCAAAGTCTCTAGTTGTGGATCTTTCTAATTAGAATTTTAGGATCCTGAGATTCAGTGGGTAAGTTAATTGATCTGATTATATTTTGTCAATGTACTAGAATTGATGATCACTCTTGCGCCATGAAATTATTGTTGATTTATGATTAATTAGGTAATTAGATTACTCGCGCACCTTGAAAATATTGTTGATGTATGACCAATTAACTGATTAGATTACTCATATGCCTTGAAATGATGTGGATGTATGATTAATTAAGTAATTAGATTACTCGCATGCCCTGGAAATAATGTTGATATATGATTAATTGAGTGATTAGATCACTCACTTACCTTGAAAATAAAATTGATGATTACTCTTGCATCATGAAATTAATTGATGTATGAAAATCATAGTTGGACTATCATTGGAATAATACATAAGTGGTAATTGCGTCTTCTAAATTGTTGTATGTTGTAATAGAATTTTCTGCTACGCCATGAATAATTGATGCATAAGTTTGATCAATTCATCTAGTTGAATTTTGACATGATTGGATTAGTGGGAATGAGACACCTCCTTGTTCCTCAAAACAGTCGCCAACCCATAGACCTTCAGTGGTAAAAATCAATTAGATGAATCTTGGGCTTGAACATTGCTTATGTGTCTTGGAGGTCCTAACCTTGCAAGATAGGCTGGGACGGTAGTTTCTTATGTTATMTTTATGTGACGAGTTGATTGAATAAAAGTATTGATGTTTCGAGTTAATCATGATGATTTGATCTTGCATCGCTATTTTTATGATACTTGTTGATTATGTGTCGTTATCTAATGTGATGATGTGTTAATTATGTATCATTACTAATTATGTTAATGCATTGACTATGTGTTGTTATTTATTATGTTAGTGTGTTGATGAGCATTGTTATTAATCATGATGTTGTGTCATTGGAGATGCTATTAATTATGTTGTGTCAATTTTATTTTCCTAATGAAGTTTTTTTTTTTTACCTTTGTACATTGCTATTTGTTGACATATGGTATCAGAGAAGTTTTAACCCTGCAACTTGGGATCATAGAAGAGTGCCTTCCACCATAGAAGCGCGCTCCCCTTCAGCTAAAATACCTCCATGCGAACCTTATATGGCCATCGAAGACATGTTATGAAAACTGTTTGAGTAGTGGTTCCGGGAAAGGTATTTTTCAGAGGAATTCATTGAACGCTAGCTCAATGAGTTAAATGCCTTACGATAGGGTGGTCATACAGTGTTGGAGTATGAGGCCCAATTTATTGAGCTAGTTTGGTATGCCCTGCATCTGAACACAAAGAAGATGAAGGTCAAAAAGTTTGTGTTCGGCCTTAAATTCAACATTCATGCAAAGGTGAGGATCCTGATGCCTTAGATGTTGCACAATGCAATCTAGAAGGCCCTCATAGCTGAGGAAGGGCTGACCAGTGGGGGTTAGGGAAGGACTCCTACAAGGCCGGATGGCCAGAGCAGTCGGGTCAGTGGGACCCATTACATTGGGATATTTGGGCAAGGCCTATAGGATTCATGTAGTGGTGAATAATCACCAGGCTGAGCACTAGTCCACTGAGATCAAGACGTCAGGTATGATCAATGGACAAACTTTTAGTATTTTGATAGATCTAGGTGTTGTAGAGAACGTTATTTCTAGTGCATTTCTAAAAATAATTAATGTAAAGGTAGTCTAACAGGAAGAGTTTAGATATGTGGAAATGGCTTCAGGTGCCAAACATAAGGTTGAAGGAAGGGTTCTAGAATGGAGAATTCACTTGGGAGATTTTATAATGAAGTCCAACTTGTATGTCACAATATTAAGATCGCATGACATTGTGATTGGTATGGATTGGTTGGAATTACATGATGCGATACTCAACTGTAATATGAAACGATTGAGTTTAACCGATGATGAGGGGAAGAGAAGAGTGATTGTGGGAAGAAACCAGGGAGGGCCCTTGAGGTTCATTTCTTCCCTACAACTACAAAAGATCTTGCCCAAAGGATGTAAGTTATATGAAATCTTAGCACTCAATGACAAGGGCAAGGTGAAATGATTAGAAAACCTTCTGGTAGTACGAGAGTTTGTTGACGTGTTTCTAAAAGAGTTACCAGGTTTGTTCCCCGAAAGAGAATTGGAATTTACAATCTACCTGGAACGTGGAACTGAAGCAATAGCAAGAGCACCTTATCGAATTCCAATTCTTTAGTTACAGAAGTTGAAAATGAAACTAAAGGAATTGTTGGACCTGGGACTTATATGTCCAAGTGTGTCACCTTGGGGTGCACTTGTTATTTTAATAAGAAAGAAGGATGGGTCGTGGATACTTTGTATTGACTACCATTAATTGAATAAGGCGACAATCAAGAATCAATATCTGTTGCCAAAAATAAATGATTTGTTTGATCAAATGAAAGGCGCGCTGATGTTTTCAAAGATCGAATTAAGATTAGGATATCACCAGTTACAAATTAAAGAGGAAGACATTCCTAATACCACTTTCAAGACGAGGTTTGAGAACTACGAGTTTATCGTTTTACCACTTGGATTGACAAACGCCCCTGGGGTATTCATGAGTTTGATGAATGGGGTGTTTTGTGAATACTTGGACAAGTTTTTTATTGTATTCATTGATGACATATTGATATATTCTTGTACGACAGAAGAACATGATGAACATTTGCAGTTGGTAGTACAGTGTTTACGAGAAAAAAGAATCATACAGGAAACTGTCGAAATTCTCTTTTTATCAATCGAGGATTCATTACTTAGGGAATGTTATATCCGACGAAGGCATCATTGTGGATCCAACAAAGGTAGAGGTTATTATGGAATTTTCTTTGTTGACAAACATACGAAAAGTACACAGTTTTGTGAGTTTAGTAGGATATTACCGATGATTCGTCGAAGGTTTTTCGAAGATAGCAAATCCGATCACAAAATCACAGAGGAAAAACAAGAAGTTTGTGTGGACTGAGAAGTGCACAGAAGCATTTGAAAGGCTCAAGGCGATGTTGACGAAAATGTCGATACTAAAGGTCCCCAACATGGACAAGGAATTCTTGGGATGCTTAGACACATTGAAGGAAGGCTTAGGCAGAGTCTTGATGCAAGACGATTGAGTGATCGCTTACATCTCAAGGAAATTAAGAAATCATGAGGAGAACTATGTAATGCATGATTTAGAGCTATTGGCCATTTTTTATGCCTTGAGAACATGGAAACACTATCTGATTGGAAGAAAATTCAAACTAAAACATCTTATTGTGGATTGCAACACATATTTACGCAGAGTGACTTGACCGCATCACAAAGGTGTTGGTGCGAATTGCTTAGCGAATATGATTTTGAAATTAATTACATAAAAGGAACAATGAACAGAGTGAAAAATGCGTTGAGTCGAAGACCACACATATTCTTGGTGATACTGCTTCAAAGTAATCTTCGAGAAAATATTCTAACTATACATTTCAACGATGACTGGTATAAAGAGATTAAGGACAATATCAGATGAAACACCATGACGGTACCAAGGTTTGAAGGTTATACATTACACAATGATGGAAGGATGAGGTATAATAAGAAGATTTACATATTTCCTAATGACTAATTAAGAATTTTGATCTTGATTGAAGCGCGTCGAGCAATGTACATGGCTCATTCGGGAGTCACGAAGATGAGTGTATAACTTAAGCCTTTATTTTTCTGGAAGGGACTGAAAGGAGACATAGTTATCTACGTGGAGAGATGTCTGGAATTTTAGCAAGTGAAAGATGAGAATAGATAATCGAGAGGATTACTACAGCCCCATGCTATTCTGTAATCCAAATGGGAGGTCATTTCTATGGACTTTATTGTTCAGTTCCCGCTGATGGAAAGGAGGGATGACTCAATTTCGTGGTAGTTGACACTCTGACGAAGAGTGTAGATTTTGGTCCTATAAGTATGACATATCCGGTGCCAGATATAGCTAGAGTTTTTATCAGCAGGATTGTGATATTACAAGGCATGCCAAAAAGGATTACATCTGATAGAGGATTGGTGTTTACATGATGTTTTTGGACCAGTTTCCAAGAGGACTTAGGAACACAACTAAACTTTAGTACAACATATCACCTTTAGACCAACGGGACGACAGAAAGAAAGAACCAAATTCTGGAATATATATTGTGTATGTATGTAATTTACCAACATAACATTGGGAAGAGTTCTTTCCACTCATAGAGTTTGCATACAACAACCGTTATCAATGTACCATTAAGATGGCACTGTTTCAGTTCCTTTTCAAGAGACCATGTTAGATGCCTTTGAGCGGGTATCGAATTGAGGATAGGGCCACGGTAGGACCAGAAGAGATCCAAGAGATGGAAGAACAAATGAAAAATATAAGACAAAGTATTAAAGAGGTGCAAGATCGATAGAGGATTCATGTTGATGCACATTGCATTGACCACCATTATGAAACTGGTGATCAATTTTTCTTGCGGGTGAAACCACACAAGAGTTCAATGAAGTTTAGGGAGGGAGATCAAATCTCTCCTAGGTTATGGGACCTTTCGAATTTGTGGAAAGGAAATGACCCATGGCCTATCGACTAGCCTTGCATGATTCTTTGAGTCATATGCACAACGTTTTTCATGTTTCTGTTTTGAGACATTATGTTAGTGATCCTACACATGTGATTGACATGAGTTCCTTGCAGGTGTCATATGAGGGTGCACTCATGTCAGATGCAATCCACATTCTAGACCATCTCATTAGACAACTACAAAATTGAACAGTTGATCAGGTCAAGGCCCAGTGGGACAATTATAGTCCACACTCGACCACCTGGGAGGACACATATGATATGCGCCAACAGTTTCCTTACTTATATGATAGATTAGACATATAGATCTTGTTATAACCTTTTAATTGCTGCATTTTATATACTGTACAACTTTGGGACAAAGTTTAAAACAAGAGGGGATGTATGTAACATCCTTCTTTTGCGAGAACATGTTATCGACTTATTCTTTGAGGACACTTATTTGCAAGTAATCTCATTATGGTACATGGTTTCTTGTTTCTCTTATGGATTCTTATGATTATATTTATGGATTATGATTTGATTTTATTGATATATGTGTATTGAAATTTTCTATTGACGAGTTTTCCCTGAGTGTGCAGGACATTGATAGACTGTGGATGCCAATGGCATCAATGGACCTCCTTGGACTCTGGATTGAGCGAGGGAGTGGATTGTATTGGTTTTAGTATTTCATTTATGAATCTGTGACATAAGATCGATTATAGTATGAATTTGTATATGGATCATTGACAATGTTTTGTTGATGGATGTAGGGTGACGATTACTTGTTAATATGAATCTCATAAGGAGTAAAGGGGTGATGCACAAAGAAAAAATATTGAGGGAGAGGTATGGTAGAGTCGCTATCAAAACCTACTAGCACTCTCACTGTGGCTCGAATTGTAGGTTAACGATTACCTAGTTTGAGAGGTCCACGATTTTGTGACAACAGACTGAGATAGTCACTCACGAATATTTCTAAGAGGCATGCAATAAGGTAGAATCCTTATTCCTTAGAATCCCTTAGTCACTCAGAAGGTCGCTCAAATGGAGTGTTGACTCCAAGGGTTGGACAACTACCAAAACCAGTCAAGGGCGAGTGGCTCCCTTGCAGCATGGACTGTGTCTTGAAGGGTACATCATGGAAATAAAACTTGAGTCAATGAATCTAGGTGGCCTAGAAAACCTTGAGAGAATAATCAAACCTTGTTAAATCTTTAAGCATTTCCGAACTTAATTAACTAACTTAGGATTGAAATTATTAATTGTAAATCCCAAGTGAAAGTCTAAGACTATTAAAAAATTAAGCCTAAGTCTAAGCTAGGTGAGAAGACTAAAACTAAATTATTAATTAAATCAAATGGAGAATGAGGTAAATAAATTCAAGAATTAAGTAAAATGATATAATCCAAAAGATTTGATTTAAGGCACATATGTGTAAGAAAATATTTAAAAAGAGTTTTTAAAAGAAGAAATAAATGAAGATGAGAGAATGTGTATGCATATAAAGGAATCTAGAGTCTAGTTAACACCATTCTAACTAGAGAATAATCCTATTTTAACTCAAGTCAGATTTAGTAAGGCGTCAGCGATTAACTGGGAGAGCCCTAGGAGAAACAAAATGACAGAGTTTCCACAACACAAAGGCTGGGAAATTTGCAATGAGAGAGTCATTCCCGAGGAATGAATGAGAGATGACAAAAGATGAAGAGTGACATAGTTTCTGCGGACTCTTACCTTTATAGAGTTCAATGAAATGACTGTGAGGATCGCCATGAAATCAGAGGTGACTTCAACTTGATGCCTCATAGCTCCTCCTGTACTCTAGCACTGGTTCGCGAGGGGAGCCATTAAATTCCCAGTGGTGTGGAAGTGCACTACCATAACTTCAATGCGAGAGCCCATCAATAGAAAGGTTTAGTTGTGTGACTGGAGGCTAGAGGTGGTAAATCCCCTTAATGCGTGTTCCCCACCTTTCTCCTCTTGTCCAATTTTCATCCCATTCAGGGAAGGGTAGTATTGGAGAGACAAGTCCTTAAAATGAAGCAACAATGGTGAGTCCTCAGGTTTCCTAGAATTAATGAAGATGTCTTTCAAGGGAGAGGTTACATCTTCATTTTCTATCTTGTCCGCAACTTTGTTAGATTCATGAAGAATGTGAGAGGTGATCAGAGTGAGTGAAGGGAGAAGGAGAGCTTGCAAACTATTGAGAGGACCCAAGAGGCGCCAACTTGGAGTGATTTTTTCTGGATCATTTTCATTAATGACTTTGGCAACAAGGTTGATGATTACTTTGGATTCCCCTTATATTATAAGGTGAGTGAGTCTGAGATATATAGCCATTTGGATTCTTTTGACAAGGCCCCAAAGTTCAGATGAGTTATCAGTATCGTGTCCCAAATGTTCAGCCAAGAGGTATTGAATTTGTCCTGAGTTGTCTCTGATAACTTCATCAAATCCTATAGAACTGGGATTTCCCTTGGAGGCACCATCCAGGTTGACTTTGTAGAATCCCTAGGGAGGGGACCAAAATAGGGGGCTGGAAAAGGAGAAGCTTGAGGGAATTTTTCTGAAAGAGGGGTTTGAGGCCAGGGTAAGGTGCCAAGTATCTAGAATTGAGGCTTTGATGGGTTTTGATGGAAGATCTTCTTTAGTCCAGAAGTGGGCTCAAATGATTTTTTGGACATACTTGAGGATGGTGGACCAAAGGAAAGTTGGGGGAGAGGCCTCATAGTGAAAAAATCGTTCGTTTATTTCTTTCCATAGTATCCAAACAATGAATCCTAGAAGGATTTTCCATATTTTGTTTAGAATGGGGATTTTGAAGTGTCCAACTCCACAATTTATGATGGTGGATATAATGCCACTTCTGTCTCTGTTGGATCTTCTCATATGTTGATATGTGTGATACAAAATTTTCCCACTGAAAGGACATTGGTTGAGAATGTGCTCCATAGTTTCCTCATTCTGTTGATAGAGATGGAAAATTGAGGGTCCTATGAAACCTCTCCACCTATGATTATCCTAGGTTAAGATTTTATTTTGAGCTAGAATCCAAAGAAAGGTGGAGATTTTCGGCCATAGATTGGATTTCCAAATTGTGTGCCATGGATTCTCTTTTGGTTGAATGTGGAAGTTTTCCTATAGATAGTATCCCTATTTTATTGTGAAAGTTCCATTGTGGTGATACCCCCAACTTAGAATATCTGAATCTTCACTAATGCATATTTTCCTTTGGTTTACCATGTTTCTCCAAAGTTGTAGATCACACTCTGTTGATACATTTAGGTCCTGTGGGGAAACTTTCCAACTGTGCCAACGAGGGTGCAGAGAGTCATCCATCCAGAGGTATGCCACTTTGAGTAACTTCAAAGCCTGGATGTGTTCTTGGTAGGGGAGAAAATTATCCTTTGAATGCAGTGGGGTAGTTGTTTCCAAGATTTCATCCAAAACAAAGCATTATGACCATTAAGAATTTCCTAGAAAGTGTGATCTTGAATGAGCGATCGATTTTCCAAGCTGCATTCCAAATGTTGGAGCCTTGTATGTTATATTTTATCCAAATGAGTTGAGCTTGAGAAATGTTTGAAGTGTATTTTTTCTTCCAGAGTTTGGTCCATATCTATGCTAGGGTTTTGAGCGAGCGCCACCATATATTTTCCCCCATGGTGTTGTTTAGCATACCAAGATACCTGAGACCTAATACTCCCATGGATTTGGGTTTGCACACTTTGTCCTAGATCACTAAGGCCCATTTTTTGTTGGGAACGTGATTGTTGCAAGGGAAGTTCCTCTGTAGGTTCCTTATAATTTTTATTATATTTTGCAGTGCTGGAAGGACAAAGAACATGTAGGCAGGGATGGCTTGAAGCATATATTTCAGGAAGATAAGTCTGGATGAAAGGTTGAGGGATCTGAAGGTCGAGTTACTTAGGAGGTCAAAAATTGAGAGGATAAGGGAATCCTAGGAAATATTTTCGGCTAACGGAAGGGAGAAAATTAGTATGCTTAGCAGGTTTGAGATATGAAGCTAAATTGTTGGGGGAGTGTTTAGAAGAAGAGATGAGATTTTTCCAAATTGAAGGAAGTACCAAAGGCCTCGTTGAAGTCATTGAGAATATTGCTAAGTTTGATGGCCTACTGAGCGGTGGGAACATTCAAGAGCATGGTGTCATCCAAAAGTTGGCTATGGAATGCAACTTTTTGTAGCCCTTGTAGATGGAGGCCTTGGAGAGATCCATTTAAAATGGAATATTTGATATAACGACCTAGACCTTCTTCCATGATGACTAAAAGGAAGGGAGATAGAGGGTCTCCTTTCCAAATGCCTCGGGTAGGTGATAACGGTTGAGAGGGGAATCGATTAACAATAATGAAGAAAAAGAAAGAGGAGACGAGATTCATTATCCAACATATGCAGTCACTTCCAAATCCAAAGGCTAATAGAAGATCTTTCGTGTTGTTTCAACTTAGATGATCAAAAGCTTTTGATAGGTCAATTTTTAAGAGCATACCTGGGGTTCGAGTAGTATTGAGTGAGTGAATGACTTCATGTACCAAAATGAAACAATCCATCATTTTTCTTCCCTCCACATATCCTGATTTTTCGTTGGAAATGATGAAGGGGAGAACAAGCTTCAATCCGAGAGTAATGACCTTGGAAATGATTTTGTAGATTACATTGCAGAGCGCAATGGGTCGAAAATCCTTTGGATTGGTGACTCGTTCCTCGTTGGGGATGAGGGTAATAAATGTAGCATTTAGAGAAAGGATGAGTTTACCAGAAGTGAAGGATTCCTCAATCAGCTTCCAAACCTCTTCATAGATCATAGGCCAACAGTAGTGGAAGAAATATGTCGTGAACCCATCCGACCCAGAAGCTTTAGCCAAGGGAATATTCTTGATTTCTTGATCTACTTTTCCCTGTGTGATGGGTCACATAAAGGATTGATTCTATACTCAAGTGATTAGGTCTGGAATGTAATGAGTGATTCGATTAATCATTGGAGTTTTGTTAATGGGGGGTTCTTATATAAGATCCTTGTAATAATTAACTAGGTCAATAGTTATTTCCTCATGGTTTAGGATGGTGTTACCTTATGCATCTTCATGTTATGTAATGTTGTTGATGAATCACCTATGGATCATGGATCGATGAAAGAACTTGGTTTTCTTTTCTCCCTCCTTGATCCATTACACTCAATATTTCTGTTTCGAGAGGGTTTCTCCCTGCCTATGTCATTCTTCTAGTTGTTTCTTGAATTGTTTTAACCTTTGTTGGAATTTTTACATCTTGGTTCCCTTGTGAATCTCCACTTTGGCCCACCATGTGCAGTATAGATCATGAAAGTCTCAATGAGATAACCAGATGTTTTCAAAACTGAAGGGTTTGAACTTGGGAGTGGCTATCATGTCTAGCCAAGGTTGGACAGGCTAGTGATATGATCCTCCTTTTGGGAGGATAATGGCTTCCACTATTTGACCTTATAGMATTAGGGTTTATGAAATTAAAAAATGATCTAGCATGTAGGATATTTGCCAGGATCCTGAACATTTATTGGACCAAGTGAAGGATCCATTGCATGTTTCAATGTCTACTAGTTTGAGGTAGCCAATAAGGTCCTTGAGCTTKCTACTATCCACGTCAAGAGAGTTTTTTCCTCCAATTTTTTCTTCTAGGGTGATGATGATGTTAAGATCTCCTCCGACTATCCAACATTTGTGACCTATGAGAGTACCAAGATAGCATAGGAGATGGAGGAAAATATCTTTCTCTTGSATACTCTAAGGACCATAGGCATTGGTGATCACTCCTTCTTTGTTGGAACCAATGGATCTATAGTGAGCGGTGAGGGTACTTACTGTAGAGAAAGTCTGATCAATGATGACTCTGGGAGGATTCCATAAGATGGAAAGACCCCCTATTGCTCCTTTTGAGTTAGTGTAAACAAATTTACAAGTATGCCAGCACCTTTTGAAGAGCTCCTCTGTTGTGTTTTTTGCACACTTGGTTTCTTGTAGCATTAGAATATCTAGATCCTCTAATTTCATGCCATTACAGAGAATCATTTGTTTGGATCTCCCATTTAGGCCCCTAATATTACATGTAATGACCTTTATCATAATGAGTTGGGTGGCCGAGAGAAGAAACTCTCGGTGAGGCATTGGATCTGACCTGAGTTGGTCATATAGTTTCCTTCTTCCTTTATCAGTTGTTGGGATGATTTTTGTCCTCGTATTCCTCTCTCTTTGGGATTCCTTCTAGGCTATGGATATGGTTATGGAAAAACCCCTAGCCGAGAGGGGGATCCAGTAGTGGACTCTAGGAAAACCTTGTGGACCTTCCTGAGCTTCTCTACTAGTATGGTTTTCAGGTCATGTTTGTTGAGGGCCTCCTCTAACTTGTTTAAGTCTATATCTACTAATTCTTGCTCATCCATTTGCATTGTAGCATCTTCTTCATATGCTAAGTTCTTCTCTGGGTTCAATTGGGCCTGGGGTAAGGATTTGTGATTATTTCAGGATCATGATTCAGGTTTTGTTTCTCTTTACCTTTGTTATTTCATTTGTCCACTAGCTTATGAGGATTCTCGAACTCTTCTACATCTGGAAGATTGTTGAGAGATTTGAAAGAGTTATTGACGAAGTTCTTGTGCTTACTTCCCTGATTAGTTTTTTTTAGATTTTGTTTCTTATGGTTCAGGACTTGAGTGAAGTCATCCTTATGTTTCTCTTCAGCATCTGATTTTATCGGCGTGTTGAGAGGATAGTCCCAAAAGAAGTGTCCATGTTCGTGAAACTTTCTGCATCGAAAAGGGATGTGTTCATAATCGATGGTGTGCATCCATTCTTCATCCTGGTATTCCAAGGTAACTGAGCCCAATAGGGATTTGGATATATTCATGTAGACACAGATGCAGGCGTAAGATGTGTATCTCCTTTGCTTGGTTTCTTATGAGGTTTTAACAGGCATGCCTAGTGTATTTCCAATACCCATTTTGATTTCTTTAAGCCAAACCTCTTGAGGTAAGGAGTAGATACAGATCTAGACTGGGGCGAAGGAAAGATATTCCTTCTCTCAGAAGAAGTTTGTCGAGAAGCATAGGTACAGTCCTACAGAATTGTAGAAATAGGGACCATTTTCAAAGATCGTATATTTTTCCTCCAGGTTGTAGAATATGAACGTGAATAACCCCTTCGAGCTTAGTTGAAGCTCATAGTCCCCTTTTGGATTCCACCAAGTTTTGATCCATCGGGTGAGTTATTTTTCCGAGGACCAAAACACTAAGAATTTTCCAATCAGGGCATGGTCCTTCATAAATTGGGTGTGCTCTCCAACCATGATAAATTTTATCACATACTTCGGTGCTACTGGTTCTTGGGGGATGCATTTTCTGGGCACCCAGATGCGAGAATCTTTTGGATGCGACAGCTCTGCATCCATGCCGGATCTATTTTGTAGGTCTTGCTCATCTCGTAACAGTTGATCGCAAAGATGTCGGGAGTTCAAAAGGTGACAGTTTGGCACAAGCACCATCTCTTTCATTAGCTACTACATTCCGGTAAGAGGGGGCTTTCACCCCTCCCTCTGAGTTCATTCTGTTGTGTCAGGGGCTGCGGTAGGAGTCACTCTGACGACTTTGAATAGGAGGGAATCTGAGGGCATGAGAGCTT
>JASDQU010102156.1:231362-249278 GCA_032191745.1 Picea mariana | reverse complement strand
CCATTTCTATTCAAATCACAACTCTCATGATATCTTGTTGTGTTTGGATTCGGGGTTTCTCTGGTTATGGAGTTGGTCCTCTAGGTTCTACCTCATGTCAAGGATTAGCTGAAGGTGCTCATTAGAAAGAAAATGTGGATTGAGAAAAGGTTGCTCAATTTTACCAACCATATCCACACGATGATCTCTATCTGCATCAAATGTTGTTGGTGGAATTTCGTCCAAGGCCATTCTTGAGGTGGTGTCTTGAGCTATCTAGTTAGTCAACGAACCTGGTAGAATTTCTTCTTCAACCACATAGTCACCTTACTCCAAATGCCTTTCTTGGGGATTCATTTTGGTATTAGGCTCTGGTGTGGCTTCCAAAGGTTCCAACTCGAGAGGAGAGATTTCTTCCTCCACCAGACAGCTCCTGGGTCAGGCATGGTGTCGGTAAGGGGTGGTGGCGAGTTTAGACTATTAGGCAAAGGAAAATCAAACCAATTTTGATCGGTGTTGGTGGTGGGAGTCAAGGGCTATTAGGGATCAAGGTGGTTGTGCTAAGAAATTAAGCTATAATACTATGACCCTCTTTTTTCTTTATCAAATTCTCTAGGCGTGATGGAAAAGATGCAACAAAGGGTGGGACATGGGAGCCAAATGGAGTTCAAGTTCAGAGAAAAACCAGCTAGAGGTACAATGCTAGTGAAATGAAATATGAAGAGGGTGGCCAGCAAAATGATGGAGAGCCCTAGGAGAAACGAAATGGTAGAGTTTCCACAACATGAAGGCTGGGAAATCCACAACGATAGAGTCATGAGCGAGGAATGAATTAGAGACGACAAAAGATGAAGAGTGACAGAGTTCCTGAGGACTCTTACCTTCATAGAGTTCTGTGAAATTACTGTGAGTATTTCCATGAAAGTATAGGTGAGTTCAAATCACTGCCTCATACCTCCTCCTGTACTCCATCACTGGTTTGTGAGGGGAGACATTAAATTATCGGTGGTGTGGAAGCGCACTACCATAACTGCAATGAGAGAGCCCATCAATTAAAAGGTTTAGTTGTGTGACTTGAGGCTATGGGTGATAAATCTCCTTAATGCATGCATGCCACCTTTCTCCTCTTTGCCAACTATCACCCCATCCAGGGAAGGGTAGTATTGGAGAGACAACTCCTTACAATGAAGCAACAATTGCGATTCCTTAGGTTTCCTAGCATTAATAAAGATGTCTTTCAAGGGAGAGGTTACCCCTTCATTTTCTAGCTTGTCTGCAACTTTGTTAGCTTCACAAAGAATGTGAGAGGTGATCAGAGTGAGTGAATGGAGAAGGACAGCTTGCAAACTATTGAGAGGACCCAAGAGGCACCAACTTGGAATGATTTTTCTGGATCATTTCTATTAATGACTTTGGAAACAAGGTTGATGATTACTTTGGATTCCCCTTGTATTATAAGGTGAGTGAGTCTAAGATATATATCCATTTGGATTCTTTTGACAAGGCCCCAAAGTTTGTATGAGTTATCTATATCGTGTCCCAAATGTTCAGCCAAGAGGTATTGAATTTGTCCTGAGCTATCTCTGATAACTGCACCAAATCTTGCAGGATGGGGATTTCCCTTGGAGGCACCATCTAAGTTGATTTTGTAGAAACCCTAGGGGGGGGGACCAAAATCAGGGGCTTGAGGAGGATCTTGAGGGATGTTGTCAAAAAGAGGGGTTTGAGGCCAGGGTAAGGTGCCAAGTATCTAGAATTGAGGCTTTCATGGTTTCTGATGGAAGATCTTCATTAGTCCATAAGTGGGGTTGAACGATTTCTTGAACATGCTTGAGGATGGTGGAACAAAGGAAAGTTCGGGGAGAGGCCTCAAAGTGTAAAATTCATTTGTTTCTTTCTTTCCACAGTATCCAAACAATGAATGCTAGAATGATTTTCCATATTTTGTTTACAATGGGCATTTTGAAGAGTCCAATTCCCCAATTTTTGATGGTATCTATAATGCTACTTTTGTCTATGTTGGATCTTCTCATATGTTGATATGTGTGATACCAAATTTTCCCACTAAAAGGACATTGGTTGAGAATTTGCTCCATAGTTTCTTCCTGCTACTGACAGAGATGGAAAATTGAGGGTCCTATGAAACCTCTCCACCTAAGATTATCCTAGGTTAAGATTTTATTTTGAACTAGAAGCCAAAGAATGGTGGAGATTTGGTCAAAGATTGGATTTCCAAATTGTGTTCCACAGATTCTCTTTTGGTTGAATGTGGAATTTTTCCTATAGATAGTATCCCTCTTTGATTGTGAAAGTTCCATTGGGGTTATACCCCCAATGGATAATATATGAATCTTCACTAATGCTTATTTTCCTTTGGTTTACCATGTTTCTCAAAAGTTGTAGATCACACTCTATTGATACCTTTAGGTCCTATGGGGAAAATTTCCAACTGTGTCAATGAGGGTGCAGAGAGTCATCCATCCAGAGGTCTTCCACTTTGAGTAACTTCAAATCTTGGATGTGTTCTTGGTAGGGGAGAAAGTTATCCTTTGAATGTAGTGGGGGTAGTTGTTTCCAAAATTTCATCCAAAACAAAGCATTCTGACCATTACAAATTTCCTAGAAAGCATGATCTTGAATGAGCGATCGATTTTTCCAAGATGCATATGTTGGAGCCTTGTATCTTATATTTTAGCCAAATGAGTTGAGCTTGTGAAATGTTCCGAGTGTATTTTTTCTGCCATAGTTTGGCCCATATCTATGCTAGGGTTTTGAGCAAGTGCCACCATATATTTTCCCCCATGGTGTTGTTTAGCTTACCGAGATCCATGAGACCTAATACCCCCATGGATTTGGGTTTGCACACTTTGTCCCATCTCACTAGGGTCGATTTTTTATTGGGAATGTGACCGTGGCACATGAAGTTCCTCTATACGTTCCTCATAATTGTTATTACATTTTGCAATGTTGGAAGGATGAAGAACATGTAGGCAACAATGGATTTAAGCATATATTTCAGGAGGATAAGTCTGGATGAAAGGTTGATGGATCTGAAGGTCAATTTACTTAGGAGGTCGGAAATTGAGAGGATAAGGGAATCCCAGAGAATATTTCAAGCTGACGAAAAGGAGAAAATTAGTATGCTTAGCAGGTGGGAGATATGAAGTTGAATTGTTAGGGGAGTGTTGAAGAAGAAGAGATGAGATTTGTCCAAATTGAAGGAAGTACCAGAGGCCTTGTTGAAGTAATTAAGAATATTCCTGAGTTTGATGTCTTTCTTAGCCATGGGAGCATTCAAGAGCATTGTGTCATTCAAAACTTGGCTATGGAATGCAACCATTTCTAGCCCTTGTAGATGGAAGCCTTGGAGAGATCTGTTCAAAATGGAATCTTTGATATAATAGCCTAGACCTTCTTCCATGATGACTAAAAGGAAGGGGGATAGAGGGTCTCCTTTTGGAATGCCTCAGGTATGTGATAATGGATGAAAGGGGAATCCATTAACAAGAATGAAGAAAAAGAAAGAGGAGATGAGATTCATTATCCAACAGATGCAGTCACTGCCAAAGCCAAAGGCTAGTAGAAGATATTTCATGTAGTTTCAACTTAGACGATCAAAAGCTTTTGATAGGTCAATTTTTAAGAGCATACCTGGGGTTCGAGTAGTCTTGAGTGAGTGAATGAATTCATGTACCAGAATGAAATAGTCCATGATTTTTCTTCCCTGCACATATCCTGATTGTTTGTTGGAAATGATGAAGGGGAGAATAGGCTTGAGTTAGAGAGCAATGACCTTGGAAATGATTTTGTAGATTACATTGCAGTGCGCAATTGGTCGGAAAGTCTTCGAATTGGTGACTCATTCCTCTTGGGGATAAGGGTAAGAAATGTATTATTTAGAGTAGGAAGGAGTTTACCAAAAGTGCAGGATTCTTCAATTAGTTTCCAAACCTCTTCACATATCATAGGCCAACAATAGTGGAAGAAATATGTGGTGAACCCATTCGACCTAGGAGCTTTAGCTAAGGGCATATTATTAATTTCTTGATCTACTTTTCCCTGTGTGATGGGTCGCATAAAGGCTTGATTATGTTCTTGAGTGATTAGGTCCAAAATGTGTTGAGTGATGCGATTAATCATTGGAGTTATGTTAATGGGGGGTTGTTATATAAGATCCTTGTAATAATTAACTATCTCAATAGCTATTTCCTCATGGTTTAGGATGGTGTTACCTTTTGCATCTTCATGTTTTGTAATGGTGTTCATGAGTCACCTATGGATCATGGATTGCCAAAAGAACTTGGTTTTCTTTTCTTCCTCCTTGATCAATTGCACTCGATATTTCTGTTTCGAGAGGTTTTCCTCTTGCTTATGTCATTCTTACAACTACTTCCTTAAGCACTCTTCCTCCCACTGTTGGGATTCTGCGAGACCTGTTAGTATAATCTCCTGTTGAATTTCCTCAAGTCTCTTCTCAAGTACTTTCTACCCTTGAAAGATGTTGCCAAAAAATTCCTTGTTCCATTGATGGAGTTGTTTCTTGAATTTTTTTGACCTTTGTTGGAATTTTTACATCTTGGTTCCCTCRTGAATCTTCTCTTTGTCCCACCATGTGTAGGATAGCTCATGAAAGTCTCGATGAGATAACCATATTTTTTCAAAACTCAAGGGTTTGAACTTGAGAGTGGCTATCGCATCTAGCCAAGGTTGGACATGMTAGTGATATGATCCTCCTTTTGGGAGGATAGTGGCTTCCACTATTTGACCTTCTAGCATTAGGATTTGTGAAATTAAAAAACAATCTAGCCTGTAGGATATTTGTTGGGATCCTRAACATTTATTGGACCAAGTGAAGGATCCATTGCATGTTTCAATGTCTACTAGTTTGAGGTATCCAATAACATCCTTGAGATTGATACTATCCATGTCGAGAAATTTTTTTCCTCCCCTTTTTTCTTATAGGGTGACAATGATGTTAAGATATCCTCCAACTATCCAACATTTGTGACCTACGAGAGTACCAAGATAACATAGGATATGGAGGAAAAGATATTTCTCTTGGATACTCTAAGGACCATAGGCATTTGTGATCACTGCATCTTTGCTGGAACAAATGGATTGATAGGGAGCAGTGAAGGTACTCACTATAGAGAGAGCCTGATAAAAAATGACTCTAGGTTGATTCCATAAGATGGAAAGATCCCCTATTGCTCCTTTTGAGTTAGTGTAAACAAAGTTACAAGTACGCAAACACCTTTTGAAGAGCTCATCCACTGTGTTTTCTGCACACTTGGTTTCTTGTAGCATTAGAATATCTGCATCCTCTAATTTTATGCAATCATAGAGAATCCTTTATTTGTATCTCCCATTCAGGCCCCTAATATTATAGGTAATTTGGGTGGCGAGGAGAAGAAACTCTCGGTGACACATTGGATCTGACCTGAGTTGGTCATATAGTTTCCTTCTTCCTTTATCAGTTGTTGGGATGATTTGTGTCCTCATATTCTTCTCTCTTTGGGATTCCTTCTAGGATATGGATATGGTTATGGAAAAACCCCTAGCCAAGAGGGGGCTCCAACAGTGGAATCTAAGAAAACCTTGTGGAGCTTCCTGTGTTGCTCTACTAGTATGGTTTCCAGGTCATGTTTGTTGAGGGCCTCCTCTAACTTGTCTAATTCTATATCTGCTAATTCTTGCACATCCATTTGCACTGTAGTATCTTTTTCATTTGCTAAGTTCTTCTCTGGGTTCGACTGGGGGTCGAGTCAGGATTTGTGATTATTTCAAGATCATGATTCAGGTTTTGTTTCTCTTTACCTTTGTTATTCCATTGGTCCACTAGCTTATGAGGATTCTCGACCTCTTCTACGTCTGGAAGATTTTTGAGGGTTTCAAAGGAGTTACTAATGAAGTTCTTGCGCTCACTTCCCTGATTAGGTTTTTTCTGATTTTGTTTCTTATGGTTCAGGACTTGAGTGAATTCGTCCTTATGTTTCTCTTCAACATCTGATTTTATTGGTGCATTGAGAGGAGAGTCCCGTAGGAAGTGTCCATGTTTGTGACACTTTTTGCATCGAAAAGGGATGTTTTCATAATTGATGGTGTGTATCCATTCTTGGTCCTAGCATTCCAAGGTAACTGAGCCTAGTAGGAATTTGGATATATTCATGTAGACAAAGATGCATGCGTAAGATGTGTATATCCTTTGCTTGGTGGATTCTGAGGATTTAACATGAATGCCTAGCATATTTCCAATACCCCTTATGATTTCTTCAAGACAGAACTCCTGAGGTAAGGAGTAGATAGGGATCTAGGCCAGGGCAAAGGAAAAATATTCCTTCTCTCAGAAGAAGTCTGTCAAGAAGCATAGGTATAGACCTATATAATTGTAGAAATAGGGACCATTTTCAAAGATCCAATCTTTTTTCTCTAGGTTGTAAAATATGAATGTGAATAACCCTTCCAAGCTTAGCTGAAGCTCATAGTCCCCTTTTGGATTCCACCAGATTTTGATCCACCTGGCGAGGTCTTTTTCCGAGGACCAAAGCCCTAAGAGTTTTCCAATCAGTCCATGGTCCTTCATAAATTGGGTGTGCTCTCCCACCATGGTAGATTTTATCACATACTTCGATTCTACTAGTGCTTAGGGGATGCATTTTTTGGGCACCCAGATGCGAGATGATTTTGGATGGAATGGCTCTGCATCCATGCCTGATCCATTTTCTAGGTCTTGTTCATCTCGTAACAGTTGATCGCGAAGATGTAGGGAGTTCAAAAGGCAGCAACGTGGTGTAGGCACCACCATCTCTTTAATTAGCTACTGCATTCAAGTAAGAGGGCACTTTAACCCCTCCCTCTCAGTTCATTCTGTTGTGTCAAGGGCTATGGCAGGAGTGACTTTGATGACTTTGATCAGGAGGGAATCTGAGGGCATGAGAGCTTGTGCAAGAGCGGTGCATCAAACCCTAGTCTGGTTCCAAGAATCCCACACTCTCTTTATGTGATTAATTGAACATATCAAGAAAAACAACATATATACAATTAATTGAACATATAAAGAAGAGAAGCTAAAGAATAAAAGTCGATTCTATAGACGTTGAAGAAATATAAATATAAATTTTGTAGGCAAACATAGGTAATTTTTAACATTTAATAAATGAATATATAAAAAGAAGAAAATAAATCACAATATAACATAAAACCTTTATTACTTATATAAAATATAAATAAATAAAATAAGATAATGAACAAATTATGAATAAAACAAATTTAAATAAAATAAGATAACAAACAAGTTATAAATAAAAAATTATAAAATACGAAGAATTTATAATTAAAAAAATGATAAACAGGATGAAGACAATCAAATAGAAGAGGAGTGATTATGTGAGAGGCTATTAACTCTTTTTAAGTTATGTCATGGATATGAAGCATGTTATATAGAGTAAGTAGCCTCATCGGTTACTAAATAAGAATAAAATAATGTTTTAGAAGAATGGATGATAAAATAGGAGAACTCCAAAATACCAATGAATTAGACTTTATAAGTGTCAACCATATACTACACTAAGAAGAAGAATCAACCTAGGATGAGAGAGAAACATAATTATATGAAACCCTCAACATGGAATACATTTCAAACATGGTATTCCATTGATTTGGATGAAAACAATCAAATTCAACACATAATGGAAATATAATTAATTCAAAATGGTGACCTAGAACTAGATATATCTATAATTAGATATATCTATAGTGGGAAATAGTGGGAGGGGATAGTCAAGTAATTATAAAGGTATTTTTTTTTAATAAAATCAAGTAATTATAAAAGATAAGTGAGATAAAAAAAAATTTAAATAACTAAAAAAATAAGTGAGATAAAAAAAATGAGAATAATAATAAATAAATAAATAAATATTTAATTAATAATTATTATTTAAATACATTGATGGTAAATATCAAATCCAATATAACGTGTTTGATTACTTAAAATAATTAAATAAAGGAGATTTTTAGAAATAATACTAGTATCATTAAGTTTCATGTCATCCATTCCATTTATTTCGTTGACATGAATTCAAGTGACATGAATGATAGCACATAATTAGACATATCCACTTCCAATATATGGCGGTGAAGATCATAAAGGACAGATTTATTTGTGAGAAAAAACGGTGTTATACACATAAGGAATGAGACAAACAAAATGGCATATTTTGATCCTTTCTTAAGACATCATGGTTTTATGAAATTTATGAATTTTAAGGTTTTCATAATATTTTTTAAGGTAATTTGAAAATTGAAGAAAAAAGAAAACAATAGCCGAATAAAATTAGATGATGTTATTAAAAAATATCAAAAAACCTATTAAGTTAAATTTCATACTCAATATTCTAGGTTATTGAAGTAATGGTTTGCTGCTAGACATTTTGAAATACGATAATGCCATAATTTAAGAATCGATTGGGTAAACACATACCAGAAATCCATAAGGACATCTCAATATGTAGAGATAGATGATGAAAATAAGAATTCATCAGATAATAGAACTCCGAATAAAAGCTGGAAAAAACATAAAATAATACAAGATATGTTGAAAATAAGAGAACGTAGTTTGTAATAAAAGCTATAATAAAATAATTGTTRATTTTTTAATGATAAAATCATAAATATTTTATTCACATATTTCGTCAAACACTTAGCAATTTAGAGATAATTGTTTTCTTAAATTTCAGAAATGCATACYTACATTTAGAAATTTCTATAAGCAGAAATATACATTGTTAAGCAAAATATGCAGCGGAAATGCAYAATGGACAGCAACCCATAACTCACAGAAATTTAGACAACTACCAGGGAAAACCCCAATGTGGGGAAACCCAATGAGAGAGAGAGAGATATTACTATATTGCTTCAGGAAAGTTTAGAACAACATCAATAACACTTTTTCAGCCAAGAGAAATACCTCTTACAGCACAAAAYTGTCCCCCACAAATCTRTCTTGAAAACCGTGCTATAGTTCGTACARCTGTACGGATTTGCTGAAATTTGACACCTTGAAATTCATGCCACAACAKGYTGTTGTACCTTCTCTTCTGTACGGTCGTCCTCCTTCAGAAAAATTTTCAAGGATGCCTCGAAAACCGTGCCCAATCTTGCCTCGGTTTTCGTGCCTCAATAATGTTGTTGTACGGCCTGTATGGATCCATACAGTACGGCCTGTTCCAGAAAATAACACTACTACAAATCAAAACAAAAAAAGCTTCCCTGGGATTTGTGCCCTAGCTCTCTTGGGAATCATGCCCTTCTTGATGTTCACTTTCCTCTCTCAAGCAATCTCTCAACTTCTCCTCTCGTCTTCTCCGGTGTGTCTTTCTCACATCCCTAAGCATGTATATGTACTTTTCTCTTTTCCCAAGAAACCCTAACTTACATAACCAACTCAATTTAATGGCTATCATAAGTTTAATCTGAGGGCTCATATTTAATGCTCCTCATTAATTACAAAATAAGTGATAAGTGCTCATTAAATACTTTTTGGGTCTCACAACTTACAAACACTTTAAGTTATAAAGTACATTCACTTTATAAAATCACTTTATTTAAAAAATCACTTTACAAATAAAACATGTCTAGGAATTATGACTTTATGTCTTCTTCATGACAAAACACAAAAACATGAATGAAGATATCCCTTGTTATGTTTCAACAATAATTGCATAAAATAATTCAAGACACATCATTCAAAAAGAAGGAACATAATCTGGAATAAAAACTGCAACAAAATGATTGCCAAAATAATACAAGACATGTCATTGAAAAAAAAAGCATAGCGTGGAATAAAAGTTACAATAAAACGATTGCAGAAAATAATACAAGACATGTCATTGGAAAAAAAGGAACATAGTCTGGAATAAAACCTACAATAAAATGATTGCCGAAAATAATACAAGACATGTTTATTGAAAYTAAAAARRRAMAAATATATGCTGTACAACATGCATTTCTAAAGGACATAAATATGACGACTTTCATTTTGAAGTAACATATTGTAACCCTTCGATGTAATAAAAGTTGATTATGAAATTTTTGTGAAAACTTATGAAATGGYGATTAATGCGTATGTAAGAAATTTCCATCAGAATATGGGAAATAAAAGATATGGTGTGTTATCTATGAGACCAACACACACAACATCTAAATATTACCGGACGAAAGCAAATAAACACTTAAATTTTTTATCAAAGAGAAACCACTAAGGAGGAACATAAATATACAGTGAAGAGGAGGAACATAAAGAGGAGAGGAGGAACATATACAGTGAGGAGGAACATAAATATCTCTAAGGAAATACTAAATCACAAAACTATGAAATACAAGAAGTTTAATGCTGTCATGGGACATGACATAAAAATATTGGAATATGTGCATTTCTAGAGAGGCACTCAAAAAAACATTGTTAAACAATAGAGTAGTTAGATATCCAGAACCATTCAAACATAGAGAGTATGTAGATGCGGTCATGGAAAATTTCCACAAATTATCTAGAATAAGATTAAGAAGCTAGCCAACACAACTACATAAAAATAAAATGATTGTAGTAGACGAATTAGTGAGAATATTAAGTGTATATGAAGACAAAACACAAGCATATTTTTATAGTTGATAAATGTATTGAAGGGTGTTGATAAATGTGTTGAAGGGTATTAATAAGGGGACAAGTCAAAACTCCTTAACTCGTGAAAACTAATGAGATATGAGGACACGACTGCAAGCTATGTTCCACTAGCTGATAGGAAATTGATGGATTCCTTACCGAATGAGTCATAGTTTTTTTTTAGGCTAATAATTGGATATCTTATCAAAATCAACTTTGAACTAGCCTTACTAAGATGAAAATCCTGTTTAAAATTTACTGGCCAAAGACTCGTTCAATTCGTTGAAGTTATAAAGGTGAAAAGCAAAAATAAATGGACTTTCAACTAATCGACATAGTTGAAGGGTGTTTAGAGTATGAAATCTTGGTTGGAAGACCAGTGAAAGAAACCATCTCACTAAAAAATGACCAGATTAAACTAAAGGGAATTTCTAGGATATGAAATCTTGGTTGCAAGACGAGTGAAAGAAACCATCTCACTAAAAAAATTACCAAATTAAATTAAAGGGAACTAATAAGAGAATTGTTATACATCTTGAAGCAATGCAAGGGAATCCTTGGATGGTCCTTAGAAGGAATAAGAGAGAGAAAATATCATCATAACACTATATCGTGTACTTGACTATGTTGAAGGATATGAAGTTGGGGTCACCATTTTCTACAGAACATAATTTAAGCATTAAATTGTACAAGCAAAAGATGGATATGTATGGAAGAATAGAAAAAATAGAAATTAGAGGTTGTAGCTAGAAACAATTTCAAAAGTTTATTTATCATATAACTATTCAAAGTTGTTGAAAGTAGAAGTATTAGGCTATATCATATCCTAATACCTTAAAACTAGGTAATATTCTTCTTTCTGTTAGTAAAAAGAAAGAATCAATTTAAGTACATGTCAATGAAGCTTCAAAGAATGTGGAGTGAAAAGATAAGTTTAAGTACTTCAATGAAGCCTCAAAGAATGTGGAGGGAAGAAGATAGGTTTAAAATCCTAAGTGAACTATTTTACTTATATTCAAATAATATTAGAGTGGCCACACTCATCATTAACAAACTTGCACAATAATGTGATTTTTCTTTTTACTTATATTCAAATAATATTAGAGTACCCACATTTATCACTAACAAACTTGCACAATAATACCATTTTTCTTTAGTAACAATTAAGATTGCCAAATTTTAACTACACCACTAAGAAATGGAAAACATTAAAAGAATGTGAAAGAAGATGGAAGAAACATAAACATTAATATGAAAAGAATTTATCACATTTCATTCTAAGTACATTGAATGACTTAATATACATAATATAAAGATAATATAACTAAAAAGAAGAGGAGAAAAAAAAAACTAAGTACATTGAATGACTTAATATACATAATATATAGATAATATAACTTAAAAGAAGAGGAGAAAGAAGAAACTTATAATAGAAAGTTATAAATTGAAGGAATTAAATAAAATTTGATATATTTTTACATATTCCAAGTGAGAGAAAATGGACTAGATCCACAATCAAAGAGTTTGTATAAATATATAATTTTGGAAAAAAATAAAAAATAGCATATAGAAAATAAAATAAAAGAAGCATTGACATTGATTATAATAAATTGATATATTTATGTTATAATGCAATAAAATCCAAGTAAATATAAAACTTGGAAGTTCATATGTAAGAAGGAACAGACAAATGTTATATTCTTTTTAAATAGAGTCAATACAAAAAGACAATAATGACTTTTCATAGCCCTGGAATGGATTAAAATAAATTTAGATGGAAAAAACACCCCAATGGCTGAGGGAATGAATCAAAATGAAGGAATATAATATTTTTAACAATGATCAACTTAAAATGGCATAAAATGAATATTATTGATTAGAAAAAAAAATAGTTAGTTTCAACATATCAATTCATATTGCGTACGGACTAGGTGAACATAAACAGACTATTGGGCAAAACTTTTTAAGAAAAGCTCTTAGTACCAGGTATACATGTTAGTACCAGGTATGGTATACCCTGTCGACAAATTAGATTGCATGGTGCTTCAGCAGTATCCCAAAAATATTACGGCTAACTAATGTAACGATGAGAGACCCATTTGTCGCACGACTTGAAAAGAAAATTATCAATGAATTATCCATGAGTTATATTCATTTATGAATTGTAGTGGAAGATTTCTACAAATTTATGAACAAAATAATTCAAGTTCCATGGGATGAATGGACTATGGATTTCACGAAACATAAAGAAATGCATTTTTTTTTCACTCGGACTACTATGGTATCTTATTGGAACATTTTTTCAATGGACTATGTTATCTTATTGGCACATTTTATTTTGGGTAAACATGACATAAAGTTGATATGTATTATATCAATATTATTATAAATCCAGATCCAAAACTTATGAGAAACCCGAGAGAAATCAAAAAAATATTGGCCATACAGAATGTTAGATATGGTATTGATGAACTATTCTTACTAGACGTCGAATTTTCATGCTCAGCATCTTTCTATGTATCCTTTGCATCTTTGAGGAAGAAGATAATTGAGGCCCTTATCTTAATATTTCTTAACTGGGCCACAAAGTCTCATGTGCATGTTTCCATTGGTATTTCTATTACTCCAATAGAAGTCAATGTCGAAAGTTGAAGTATTCAACTATAGATATAGAAGTCTTGTGGATGATTTTTCATTATAGAAATATCAATATTACATAGTATCTAATCCATTTGTGTGTTTCACATATCATCACGAACTTAAATATTTAGTTAATAAAAACAGAAATGAAGAATTTGCTAGTGGCTATTACTGTCTCAAGAGTTCGGATTTGAATTTAGAGTTGTGGTTAAACTTGGAAAGTATCCATCCAGAAATCAAATAAAAGAAGAAGCAAATGTAATGGAAGATTGGTAGAGTCCCGACTAAATAATCACTTACTGAGAGTAGATATTGTTTCTCACAATATAGAAGGGAAAATAGAATTATTGGATGATAGGGAAGGCCCATAAGAAATTTCTATAAAACATTGGAATATCTGATGAATCAAGGATTCCCAATAAACAATGCTAAATGAATTAATATAGTAATTTGGACAAGAGAATATATAAACAAGACAGGTTGCAGAGGAACAAGTCCCTGCTTGGAAGGTAGAGGAGCTTGTTGTAGCTGCATCCGAGCAACCCTGCACACATGAACATTTGTGGTCATTAATGTCAAAATGGGAGAGTAGAGTGATTTAAACAAACATTCTATTACATCAATATCAATACAACGGACTTTATTATATAGAGTGTACAGGTTGTTATCAGATCTAACTTATTCTAAAGATAACTGGGGAGGTTGAGAGAATATCTCAACCACACACCAAACAAGGATCTCACAAATCCAACTCTCTAACAACCTCTTAATAATAAGATCACACAACTCACGTAGAGATTAACTCTACCTCTCAATACATTAGCAAGTATATTAGATAAGTAGGAACTATATATTCCAACACTCTCCCTTAATGACTACTTATCTAAATATATTTGTGGTCATATCTCCATCATTGTCCGGGCTTTAATCTTTTGAACTTTCTTCTACTTCAACCTGTACCTGCATCTCATTATTGAGGTCCATATAAAAAACATTGCATCTACCAAGATACATGGGTACCATCCGCTGTACTCGCGAGTTCTCTAGGAATGCTTTTCATCTACATGGTTCATCAATGTTAAACTCTCCCTTAAACATAACTTGGTCCCTTATACTCTGAGATTATTCCTTCTCACATTCCCCCCTTAATCGAAGACTCAAATTCTTCGATTCAACATCAAGCTAGCATACAAGTACACCTGCCACCCTCGTACCTACCCTAGTGGTTAATTCCACAACTTGATACAACAACCTCTCTGCCTATGAGAGAGTATCACATCCTGTGATCACATGCGCTTCTGCGCTACAACACATATGCCTGTTTATGCCTTACTAATAGGGCTTACAACAAACTTGGGGAATTTAGCTTGCCTATGGCTAAGCATTACAACTTGGACCAAAAACTTGGGTATCGAGTACAACCAATCATGCATCCCTTACAACATTCAATCAGGTACAAAAAACATTCAAAATGCTTTATAACAATATCAAGAATACTCTCACCAATCATATGCCCACTATTACAAGCCCATTACATATGCCCATTTGCATCTCATCAACATTCTTGAAAAAGGCACACATATAACCAATTCACACAACTTGAATAAAATAAATACTCATAACTTCAAACAAAAAATATCACTCACAACTTGATCTCATTTTTGTGACTTGATTTGGAGGATGTGTGAGTCTGACGGAATGAGAACGTACACCTCACTTGATTTCGCTATAACACCTCCATGTAATGGTGCAAACAACAACAAAATCCAACAATAGCAGCCTCTCGAACAACAACAAACTCCAACAATAGTAGAATCCTCTCGCTTTACGACTCTTTTACTCAGCAATTGCAACTCCTCTCCAAAACTCAAAAAAATGAGTCCTTTGCAATGTTATGGACAAGTATTTGTCACATGCCCTTCAACCTCACCCTCTTCTCGGGATTCCTCTTCCTTCGTGACTTGTCTCTTGCTTCTAGCTGAAAGCTATATCTCTGTGTCGGGCTCACGGGCAGACAGATCATGCTTGCTTCCATTATGCACTCACCGATCAAATCACTGCACATGCAATGAGAGCAAATTTTGTGAACAAATTTCACTGTAACCATCTCCCATGGTGCCTTTTCTTCGCAACAAATCAAGCAATTTTTTGTTGTAGATGCATCTCTAAGATCAACTCTCTTTGATGAATCTCTCAGCATGTCAATTGCTTCTTTTTCCAAAGACTGATCTATTCTGATATCATACTTAGGAATAAGTGTCAAGACAAAGTTGTCCAATTTCTGAACATGTTCCAGAATGCGTTGCCTCATTTCTATCAACAATTGATTCTGAAGCTTCTGGCCTCAAGCTATCTGGTCATACACTAGATCCGAATCCATAAAGGCCTGAATCTGAGGAACCCTCAGCTCCAAATCTGCCAATAACCCATTCATAAGGGCCAGATGCTTGGCCACTATTCTATCAACATAAAAATCCAATTTCTTCTGCACTTGCATCAAGTTATCCCCATTGGGGCTCTGTATGATGACTCCTATGCTAGAAGAACTCAGACCCGATTCACCAGATCAAATTTCAGGCATGCCTTTAAATACCATTTTATAATAGTTGTCCAAATGAGACCCCCTAGCGATCGATCCCGAGAGGTCCAAGGAATCTCTGCAATCGGGAAAACTGCAACAGCTCAAGTCACTGTATTCTTGTTCTTCTTCTTTTGCATCTCGCCAGTTATAAATTGAAGCAGTCGGTATATACTACTGTAATGTTGCTCCTGAGGTTTGTTTATGGTCTGCAAGCTTGACTTGATCACCTTGTTTATTTGCTTGATTTGTTTTCAGCTTGCAAGCTTGACTTGATTACCTTGTTTATTTGCTTGATTTGTTTCCAACCTGCAAGCTTGACTTGATCACCTTGTTTATTTTCTTGAAGAAAGACACAATGTTATAAATAGTTTTTTAGTTTTATATAAATTTTAATTGGAGGTTGTGCTCATTGAGTGGGTTTGGATTTTGGCTACGAAACGTCATCAACAAATGTGGCTGTGAATTTTATGTGCAGTAAAATAGTGGCCTGCATAGGAATTATGAGGACAATTGTTAAGATAACTTCAACGACTACCATTAAAGCAAAGTCAGTATGTGCCAATGCTTTGGGAATGACTTCTGGGACTATTGTGCAATTCTGTTAATAAATTCATAATTTTTTAAACTTAAAAAATAAAATAATATGACCTTCCACGTGTAGCGCTCCATACACAAACTTGACATGTCTCACATGCATACCGCTCCATGCACAGACTGAACATGTCTCACATGCAGGGTGTTTGCAAATTTCAACCATCGGCTCTATCACCTGGTGCTCCAAGTACCTCATAACCAAGAATGGCTTAATGGATTTCTACAAAGCTCCAAGTCACCCAGAGTTTACTTGAGAAGGTAAATATATTCATATCTTTCACCTCCCTTCACAATTCTCATTGTTCAATCCAGATCGCATCCTTCCATGAAAATTATCGCATGGATCTATTTAATTCCTCTTAGATTCTGAATGTTAACCTCAAATAAACAGTGTATGGTGAATGTCGAAATGCTAAATCAAATTCAAGTTATTTAACAAAACCCAATGTGATTTGAAACAAAAACCTCTGGATGTCTGGAAATATGATACCTTTCAAATCCTCACTGCATTACCTATCCCGTCTTAAGTAAATTATGGAATTCTACAAAATGATCACCTGAGCTTTCCTGGTAACATTACCCAATGAGATTTAAAATCAACCCTTTTGGATGTCCTGGAATTCCCTATCCTGCTAACCCTTACTGCATTAGTTTAGCTGAATTCAGTGGAAATTAATAATAAGATTTCAATTTCATTTTCAGTAAATTATGTAATTCTACAGATTGACCAACAAGCTGCGGAATCGATTGGGAAACAAGAAAAGCCTCGATCCAATGAACTTAACATAGACTTTGGAAAGCCAAGTGAAACTCCTCCTTTGCAAGATCAATTCAAGAAGAAGTTAGAGGAGACCCCTGAACTTTTCAATAAACAACACATAAAAATTATTCAAGGTGAAAAGCATTCATAGACTCGACATATCCATGGCCTTAAGAAATCCACCTCAACTTTTTTTACCTCACAGCATGAGGAAACAATCCAAGAGGCACTGGGGAGGTCGTTTCCTAAGATTGCTAAGTCATTGCATGTCTTGGGAAATGATGAATGGATAGAACTCGTAGCTTCCCCTAAGCTTACTAGTCATGGAAGCAGTTTGGGAAACTCCGATAATGCTGGAAATAGCAATGTTACAGGTAAGACTCCTTTCCTGGCAGGTAAATATGCATACAAAAACAGGTTTTCAAATGTTAGAATGTTAGTATATGTTGCTTCTAAGCATGCTCTACCCAATTCATATAATTCAAATCTGAGTGCTCGTTATTTAGATAGCTTGGCATCATCTAAATATATTGATTCAAACAAATTTGTGAGACATGATAATAACTCGTTGCCTGATTCTAGATGTAAAGGAGATGGATACGGAATCCAGAATGAGACACCTACTACAAGAGCTACATCCTTGTGTATTATTAAGCATACCAATCAACAAGACATCATTCATGGTAGTAATTCTTCCACTCAAGG
>JASDQU010102156.1:219335-230532 GCA_032191745.1 Picea mariana | reverse complement strand
GGTATTACCTCAGCATCTCGTTTACGAACTGGATCACTATGTTCCATTCAGAATAACGCTTATGAAATGGATCACTATGTTGCACTCAGAATAATGTTTATGAGCATCAAACTCTGTATCATAGCTCCAGATATAGTTGCATGAGATTCAACTCCAGAGAAAAAACATGAAGGACTAGTAGGTAAGTACATAAGGCATAGGTGGCAGGTTTGCATGGTGGCGTAGGTGGCATGTTTGCATGATGGCGTAGGTGACAATGGTAGATCAACTTACTATGGATTATGCATTGCAAAATCATTCCATCTTAACATTAAATGTTAAGAAGTTATTCTAGAGTTATCTCTAGCATTACTTTGTTGGACAAAAACCAATATGAAAATGCATGCCTTAAATTAACATAGACTAAGCTATCTTTTGCCTTTGCCTCGGGAAGAGGCCAAATAAGAGGTGAAATTCAAATATTAGGTTAAATTACTTGAAATCCAAATTGATTTGTATGAATTTCAAGATATGTTGGTTAAAACACTAAAAAAGTATTGGTATTTGTGCCAAGTTAATAGGAAAAGCAAAATTCGATTACTAATAGTCCCCACTCGCCCAAAGGGAAGGGACTAATAAGATGTCTATTGGAATATGAAAGAGAGAAAATGATAAAGGAGGAAAATGCAGGACCTCCAAGATGACACTTTCATGATGGCACAAATGTCAAGAAAATCCTTTATGGCACAAATATCAAGAAAATCCTTTAAATTAGTCTATGATAGATGACTTTAAATACAAATTTCATTAAATTTGGATTAATTTTGAGTTATAACCTTCATACATAGGTCATAACTTGTGTCTCGAAAGTGTGAAAATTGGATTTCAACATTCTCACATATTTAAAAAATGAAAATCCAATTTCATAAGTGTGAATATTATATTTAAATTTCAATTTAAAAAGTGTCGATATTTAATTCCAAAAGTTCAAAAATGTATTTCAAGTTTGAAAAATTGCTTCGAAACAAGTGATGCCAATAATTTACAAATCGGTAATTGAAAATTCATTATAAATTATCTTATTTACCAAACTTGTTGAGAACTATGACTTGAAATTTGGAATTGTAGCTCTAAAAAAACACATTTTTAACTCAAAAACCAAAATTCAACCCTCAACTAAAAAAGTGTTGTTGCTAATGCCAACTTTTTTCATGGTTAAAATTAAAACTGAGGGCTTGAAAACCATTACCACAATAGAAAAAATCCTTATATCAACCCCCAAATTGAAAAGTGGTGTTCCTAGTAGAACCATTTTTTTATTTCAGGTTTAAAAGTACAACTTTCTTGAAATCATGGCATCGACAAAATTTACCATTGTGTACAAAAACCTTGCAATCAACTCCCAAATAAGAAGGTAGTGCGACTCTATTTGCTTTTTCCAGAGGATTAAATTTACAACATGTTGGAAACCATGACCATGAAAATCAACATTGTTGTTTACAGAAATCTTAAAATCGATCATTAATTCAAAAGGTAGTTCTATTAACAAGAACCTACACCATCGCAAACAAAATAATAGAAATGTAACAAATTAAAAACAAAATAGACTAAAAAAAAATAAAAATGGAGAAAACCCCATCTTTAAGAAAAAAATATGTTCCAGAAAAGGGGAAAGAAAATTTTTAGAGGATCATGATTAGGATCATTGTAGAGGAGTGTACAAGTAATAAAACATATCTCCATTGATATGTTATTAATTTTAGGAAATATTTAAAAAAATGACTAGAACTATCGTTTGGAATAGGTTAGAAGAGATAAAAATTCAATTTGAGTTGAGATATAATTTTGTAAGGTTGTATGAGAACAATATTTCCATTCTTAGGAATAATGAGGGATGGTCAGAAAAAATTATCCATAATATAAGACTTAAGAAAGGTTCTCTCATGTCCCCTACCCTTCTTGGCATCTACATTGACAGGTTAGAAGATTGTTTGTAAGATGTAGGTTTGTCTCCCTCACTTCCATTGGTAGAATAATCATCCTTCTTATTTAATCTTCTAATATTTTTCTTATGGAAAGGATTCCTTATGAAATTGATAAGAAACTTAGAGTCCTCAACGACTTCTAGTCTAGTACAAGTATGACTATGAATACTAACAAAATTATTGTTATGATACTTAAATCCAAAGGAATCACATAGGATACTTTCATATATGAAAACAATGGCTTTGAGAAAGTGTCTTTATACAAATATATTAAAGTTGATATTTATCACAATCTCAATTGGAACTATAAAATTGATAAACTCATAAATGGAGGGTGGAAATATTAGTATGGGGTTGAAAACAATTTAAAATCACTTGACCTTTGGCCATGGGATAAAAAAAATAAACTCTTTGAGACACGTATAACTCTTGTTATATTATATGGACATGAAGTTTGGGGATGCATTATTTATAGAGAATACTTGAGAAATATAGAGTAGATCCAAAAAAAAATTATAACTTATAATATCAAAATTAAAGGAAACACACTCTACCTATACTCATCATAGAAGAAATGTTTTTCCCCACTAAGACCACGACTATGATTAGGTAAATAATGTACAAGAATAGGATTAACAACATGGACGAGAAGAGGTTCCAAAAAATTTCTTCTAACTCCAGCCAAAACCATAAGCGACTTGAATGGGAATAACATAAGGATTTCAAGCCTTCACTAAATCATTAGGTAATACGGGAAGAGGTCATTTTACAGAATACATATAATATTAAAAGTATTATTATATCTAAATTTATGGAGAATCCATTGTGAAATAAAGATTTAGAGGATAAAATAAAGTTAAGATACTACAAGGAGGGGGTAAGCCCTAATATATAATATCACAAGTATCTCTTAGTTGTGACTAGTGCAAAGAAGAAAATCAACATTGCTAAAATAAAAACAAATTATCGAAAGTTAGATAGTGGAACTGGGTGTTGGAAAATTATCAAAACACTACGGGACAAAAGAATATACCGTCTTGTGGCACTAAGAGGGCTGAATATGAAAAACACTCTTAGACTACCCTACATATACCCAAATGAGATCACAATTTCAAAATATTTTTTCCAATATCGACCTTTCTAACCTTCTAAGCATAAAAAATATGTTCATATAAGAACACTTATGTCAATGGTTTTTGAGAAAATAAATAAAATTTTAAATAAATCCATGTAATATATTACCTTTCTTAAAGTGTGAGAGATGCTTTATAATCAACATCTCAATCTTGTGAAAACATGCTATTGACTTATTATTTGAGGACACTTGTGTACAAGTGATCCGGTTATGGTACATGGTTGTTTGTTTCACTTATGGATTCTTATGATGATTTTGATGGATTATGATTTTATTATATTGATATATGCATATGGATAGATATTATTGAAGAGTTTTCCATGAGCATGCAGGACATTGACATAGTGTGGATGTCGATGGAATCAATGGACCTCCTTGGACTCCGGATTGAGTCAGGGAGTGGATTGTATTGGTTTGAGTATTTCATTTATGAATATGTGACATATGATCGATTATAGTATGAATTTGTATATGGATCATTGTTAGTTTTTTGTTTATGGATGGAGGCTGATGATTGCTTGCTAATTTGAATCATATAAGGAGTAAAGGGGCCATGCACATAGACCAGATATTGAGGGAGAGGTGTGGCAGAGTCCCTATCACAGCCTACTAACACTCTCGTCGTGGCTCGAATTGTAGGTTAACGATTACCTATTTTGAGAGGTCCACAATGTCATGAGAGGAGACTGAGACTGTCGCTCACAAAGATTTCTAAGGGTCGCGCAATAAGGCAAGGTCATTTTTCCTTATAAGCCCTTAGTATCTCACAAGGTCATCTAAGTGGAGTGTTGAGTCCAAGGGTTGGAAAACTACCAAAACCAGTCAAGAGTGAGTGGCACCCTTGGAGCATAAAGTGCTTCTTGAAGGGCATGTCATGGAAATAAAACTTGAGTCAATGAATCTAAGTGGCCTAGAAAACCTTGAGCGAATAATCAGATCTTGTAAAATATTTAAGTATTGTCTGACTTAACTAATTAACTAAGGATTGAAATTATTAATTGTAAATCCTAAGTGAAAGTCTAAGCCTATTAAAAAATTAAGACTAAGTCTAATCTAGGTGAGAATACTAAAAGTAAATTATTAACTAAATCAAAGGGGGAATGAGGTACACAAATTCAAGAATTAAGTAAAATGACATAATCCTAGAGATTTGATTTAAGGCACATATGTGTAAGAAAATATTGAAAGGGAGTTTTTAAAGTAAGAAAGAAACACATATGAGAGAATGTGTACACATAGAAAAGAATCTAGAGTCTAGTTAACACCAGTCTAACTAGAGAAGAATTATGTTATAACTCAACTCGGATTTAGTAAGGTGTCATTCATTAATTGAGAATAAGCCAAATAAAGAGACAACTAGAAGTAATTTAAGGAGAGCTTTTAGGAAATGTGAGGAATTGACTTTAATTAAAATAAATTCAGGAATTTGCTTGTGCAACTTGGGGAAAGGGTGAAAAGTGTAGGGGGGAAATAATTATAGATTATTTAATTAAAAATAAAATTGATTATGCAAGTGGAGGTGTCATTAAGAAAACTCCTATAAATCAATTCAAAGAGAGGGAAAAAAAAACACACCCATTATGGGTAAAGTTATGCTGCAGAAATTTTGACTAGTTTTACTTGTGAGAGTTGGGGATACCCATCTTGAGAGAGAGTAGTGGATCTACCTTACAATGAAAGATCAGAGCTAGAGCATTTTTCTGGTTTGTGTGTGTGGCCCATTTATAGCTCAGGGGGCTAAGGGGGAAGAAGAGTACCCCTAGCATTGGCTAGAAGGTACCAGTGAAGCCCTTCGATTAGCAAGCGAAGGAGCTAGGCACAAGTCCGAGTGGACTTCTTCAGCACTATCGATCCTTGTCAACATTGGATTATTGGTTACGATACTCCATCTTTGTAATGTTGTTTTTAAACAAAAGTTTTTTTTTATGAATATTGATGTTAATATGTGCAGGAAAATAAGGATATTATGGAATTGTAAATAGACAATTTTAATTGAGATTGGGTGTAGATTGAAACCTTTTATAGTCGTAATTAGAAACTGTAATTTGGGTGGATGCTAGAATGCTATCCATTCTCTATCATACCTATAGATCAACTAGATAGATAAAGCAATCTTGTGGATGTAATTGTGAGCAATCTGAGATGTGTTATGCATATTTTTGTAGTAAAAATTATGATGAAATGTATTGCAATCTCAGTGGTTTATCAGGATTGAAACCCACTGCAATTGTGGTGAAATTTCAGTATTGCAATGACGAGATCTTGGGTGTATTTGGGTAATCATGCGTTATTTCCTCCCCTTATGTATTTTCGTTTGAATTTCATATGGAATGTAAGAAAGAGTTAGAGAGAGAGAATGCGAACGAAGGGAACTGGTGTGCATCTCTGAGTTTCTTGCTGCGCCATCCTCTCCTAGGAGATTTTGAATCTAAGCGCTTCCCGCATCGGACTTAGCAACACGCCCCTTAGAATTTTCCAGTTGTTGTTCTGGAAAACGATTGGGTATAAAAAAATTTAACCGAATCCGTTCATGTCCTTCGGTGGTCTCTGAATACTCCTGCACGATACAGATTGTGAAGTCTTATATCTATCATTGTGTCTAAGCCATTTACCTTCATTGCTTTTTGTACACTTCTCCTTCCACTCATGCACATCTTGCTTATTTTCATTTTATGCATGCTTCCCAATTATTGAGTTTTAAAAAGGAATATTCCTTTAACCACCTTGCTCTTAAGGTAATGGAGCTATCTGGTCTCGGCTCCTTCTTGCGCCGTAGCACTGCCACTATAGAAGGCTCCGATCGAACAGAAAAGATTTCGACTCTTGTCCCTAGTCTGCAATTAACCTTCGAGTCCGATCCCATTTTGACAGTTTTTTAATGACAAATGTTGGGGTTCATGGAAAGGGAATCATCGCTACTTGAGCTAACCCTTGATTTGGAATCCTAGCGATGGCAGTAACCCGTTCGTATTCAAATCGCAACTCTCATGATATCTTTCTGGGTTTCTCCCTCATCGCCCTTATGTTATTTCATTTGTTGAATGGTGTGTGTTGTAGGCGCCCGCTTGCATGACCTTCGTTTAAGGAATTTGGATCGTGGTACATTAAACTCTTGCTTTAAAAATCTATAATCGCTTCCACGAATTTAATCTGAGATGTCAGTTTCTGCAGTTTGGTCGTTTAAGGGGGTAACCTTACTAGAATCGTTCGGTCGTTGCCATTCAACATAGTCTCGATATCCAATCACCACCCTTTATCTTAGTCTCTATGTTATGACATTCATTGTTGTGTCCATGTATTATTCTATTTAAGGAGATAGTAAAAGTTAGATGAAACCAACTTACAATTAAGGTTTAGACAATACATGCCTATTCTATTAAATAAAGGTTGAAAACCTTTATCGTGACTTCAAGTAAAAGTTGGTTTAGAGGTGGCTCGGAGTATAAGAATGTGATGTAATACTACTCTAATTGATAAGGGTCAATACCCATGCCTTGGGATATAATAAAGGGAGATCCTTATAGCGTTGAAATCATAAATGTTATACATGTATATGTCTACGATAAATAGAACCTTCATGTTCATCTTTTGTTTTACATAATTTATTAAACTAGTGATGTAACTTCAAGAAAAGTGGGATGTTTAATAGTGATGCTTAGCGCTTTATGATTTAGAGCATGATAATGATGACCTTCCTTAAATTATCTTAGATTACATGCAAGCACTTTAAGTCCTTCATCTTCTTATTATGAATGATTTTGGTAAAGATTTAAAAGATACTCAAGTAGTATTAAATTCTTAAAACGTTGTTTAAAGACGATTGGATTCCTTATGGTTTCTTAAAAGGATCATTAACTCATCCTTACATATATTAAATTTTGGATAGCATCATATGGAATACATTATAATAATTCCTTCCAAGGGAGACTACTTATATTCCTTTAGTTATCTTTTAAATATTGAGAAGAATTATTTATAAATAAGTAAACCCTTAATTTATATAAGCATTCTATATAAAATAAATATATAGATATGAGGGCAAGTCTCTAGTTATGGATCTTGTTAATTAGAATTTTAGGATCTTGAGATTTAGTGGGTAAGTTAATAAACTGATTATATTTTGTTGATGTACTAGAATTGATGATCACTCTTATGTCAAGAAATTAATGTTGATTTATGATTAATTAAGTAATTAGATTACTCGTGCACCTTCCAAATATTTTTTATGTATGATAAATTAAGTGATTAGATTACTGGCATTCCTTGAAATAATGTGGATGTATGAATAATTAAGTAATTAGATTACTTGCGCGCCTTGAAAATAATGTTGATATATGATTAATTAAGTGAGTATATCATTAGCACGCCTTGAAAATAAAGTTGATGATTACTTTTGCGCCATGAAATTAATTGATGTATGAAAATCATAGTTGGACTATCATTGGAATAAATCCATAAGTGGTAATTGCATATTCTAAGTTGATGTATGTTGCAATAGAACTTCCTGTTGCGTCGTGAATAATTGATTCTTAAGTTTGATTAATTGATCTAGTTGAATTTCAACATGATTGGATTAGTGGGATTTAGACACCTCCCTACCCTCATACCTTAAGTGGTCAAAATGAATCATATGAATCTCGAGCTTGAACATTTCTTATGTGTCTTGGAGGTCCTAACCTTGCAACATAGGTTGGACAGGTAGTTTCTTATGTTATTCTTATGTGATGAGTCGATTGAAATAAAGTATTGATGTTTCCAGTTAATCATGACGAGTTGATCTTGCGTCGCTATTTTTATGATAATTGTTGATTATGTGTCATTATCTAATGTGATGATGTGTTAATTATGTATCGTTACTAATTATGTTAATGCATTGACTATGTGTCGTTATTTATTATGTTAATGCATTGATGAGCATTGTTTTTAATTATAATGATGTGTCGTTTGAGATGATATTAATTATGTTGCGTCGATTTTATTTTCCTAAAGAAATTTTTTTTTACCTTTGTAGATCATTGTTTGTTGTTGTAATAGAGGGGACGTTACATATGGTATCAGAGCGGGTTCAAACACACAACTTATGATCATTATGCCTTCCACTGTATTAAATATTTGATCAATAACTTATCGCTAAATAAATTTGAAAGTTGTCTATAAGATAATCATGGTTAAGGGAAGTCGTCGAGGTAGACGATGTGGTTCTAGGGACATAGGTGTGACACCTCCAATAGAATCCACGCCAGAGGGGTCCAACCCGTAAGGAGAGGAACAAGTCATTGGATAAGAGAAGGTTGTTATGGGGGATGTGGTTTGTTGATGAGGTCCTTTTAGAGGATGTCAAAGGCCTTGATTAAACGACTAGATAGATGATCCAGATTTTATGAGAAAAACAAAATGAATACAGTTTATTAACAGGTGCTTAACACAAAATAATNAGGTTGTTATGGGGGATGTGGTTTGTTGATGAGGTCCTTTTAGAGGATGTCAAAGGCCTTGATTAAACGACTAGATAGATGATCCAGATTTTATGAGAAAAACAAAATGAATACAGTTTACTAACAGGTGCTTAACACAAAATAATAGAGATACAATAAAATTGGTTTTCTATTCAATAACGAAATAAGATGAAACTATAAAATGCAGCAGAAACAAGCTTTCTGGAATGGTGGCATCTTATCTCTGAGAAGAGAAGTGACAGTAGCGCGCATTCTCAAGAAGAAAGTTACAATGAGGATTTGAAGGCATTTTTACAATAAGAAAGAATGCAAAAACCCTAGACATCCAAAAACCTAACCCTAGGAGATGAAGTGCCAAAAGTCATGTGGGCCCCATTTGGGTAAGTTAATACTTCAACTTCCCGGGGTCGTAACTTTTGCATGTTATCTCCATTTTAGGCGTGTGATAGCCCGTTGGAAAGGTATCGTCGAGGAGATTAATTTTTGGGGCTCAATTTTTCCTTTGGCTATAATTGAGGAGTTTGATCCTGAAAAACCTTCATTTAGGCCCTCAAAATGGCCCGAGAAGTTAAAACTGCTAAAAATATTAAATTGCCAAAATTGTCAGAAAATTGTTTTGAGCTAGTTGGAAAAGGTGGGCGTCCAATGATATCCATATGGATCAATCCTCCATCCTTAGGAAGCAATGGTATCCATTGCATTGACGTCTCCCATCAGATGAGGAAGTTTTTGCTGAATTTGGCCCCAGGTGAGCCACTTGCCTTGGTGCAAGAGCTGCCCTGCCTTGACGACTTGATAAAGTTGGATCCTTTCTTATCAAGTGCCCTTGGTCTATGTGTCCACAATATGATCATTTGATGTCTGTTGTAGGAAGTTGGGGTTGAGATCTGTTTGTGTCAGTTGTTCTGCTACTTCTGAGGTGTCCAATAATGGTGGGAAATAAGGGCGAACAAGATCCACATTGAACATTGGGTGCAGACCAAGGAAAGGAGGAATGTTGAGCTCAAAAGAATTATCCCCCATGGCCTTGGTGATAGTGTACGGCCCATAATGGAGTGGACGAAGCTTCCGATGGGGTCCTATAAGGCGTTCTTTCTACAAG
Source organism: Picea mariana (assembly GCA_032191745.1). Classification (NCBI taxonomy): domain Eukaryota; kingdom Viridiplantae; phylum Streptophyta; class Pinopsida; order Pinales; family Pinaceae; genus Picea; species Picea mariana. Next base: position 220,875 of record JASDQU010102156.1, on the reverse strand, counting down.
TGAAACCAAACTTTTTCACCCACCTGAAACTTATGTGGCACTCGATGTTGATCATGGCGATGTTTGTACTTGTCATTGGACTTCTGTAGGATATCCTAGAACCTATTGNCAGACCAAGGAAAGGAGGAATGTTGAGCTCAAAAGAATTATCCCCCATGGCCTTGGTGATAGTGTACAGCCCATAATGGAGTGGACGAAGCTTCCGATGGGGTCCTATAAGGCGTTCTTTCTACAAGTGAAACCAAACTTTTTCACCCACCTGAAACTTATGTGGCACTCGATGTTGATCATGGCGATGTTTGTACTTGTCATTGGACTTCTGTAAGATATCCTAGAACCTATTGGTGTATGTGATGGATCCACTCAATGAAACGAGTGGCTTTGTCAGCTTCAGTTAGAGCAGTAGATGAGTTGGTCGAGGTGACTGCAAGGGGAAGTGCAACATCTATGGGTCCCAATGGTTGGAATCCTAACCCCACTTGAAAGGGGCTATGGCCAGTTGAGATATGTAGGGCTTGGTTGTAGCTATGTTGGACATAGGGAAGGCTCTCATCCCATGTACGAGGGTGCTTTGAATTATACATGTGAAGGATATGCACAATCATTCGATTTACAACCTTGGTTTGGCCATCTGTCTGGGGGTGGAAGGCCATGGATTTGGTGAGCTTGGTGTCTAGTAGTGACCAAAGGCTCGACCAAAATGTGCTGAGAAGGTGACTATCCCGATCTGAGACAATGGTTTGTGGGATTCCAAAATGTACCCAGCCTCGTTCAAAGAATATTTTGGCAGTGGCCTCTGCTGTGATGCTCTTCTTGTAGGAAACCAGAATCGCCATCTTAGAAAAGTGATCAACAACCACAAAAACACATTCATTTCCCTGCTTGGTGGAAGGGAGGCCTGACATGTAGTCCATTGAGATGGATTCCCATGGTCTATTAGGAGCAGGAAGAGGGGTGTGCAGGCCCTGTTTCTTAGTGGTCGGTTTGGAAATAACGCATGCAGTGAAAGACCTGATATACTTGCTGACCTCTTGTTGAATTTTTGGCTAGCATAAATGTTTCTATAGCATCACCACTGTCTTTTCAATGTCGAAGTGTCTTGCCACCCGACTGTAGTGGGATTCCCAGATCAGCTTCACTCGCTCACTTGATGGAACACAGATATGGCTCAGACGACACAACAACCCATCCTAAATACGGAAATTATCGACAACTGCATTTACACCCAACATTTGGTAGGTGGTGGCGAAGGCAATGTCTGTCTCATAGAGTTGGGGCCATAGAGATGTCTCATGGCTGCAAGAGTCTAGCACCATAGTGAGTGCCACGACTGACAGTCTGTTGAGGCAATCAAAGACATGATTGGTGCTTCATGTTTTATACTTCATGTTGAGGTGGAATTGCTACAAGTATGTGGACCACTTTTGATGGCGGTCATTATGTAATTTTCCCTATGTCTACATGAACTGCAATGGATTATGATCAATGTGGATGACTGTCTCCTTCACAAGAATGTAATGTCTCCACTGGCAGCATGCTT
>JASDQU010102156.1:171570-188554 GCA_032191745.1 Picea mariana | reverse complement strand
GCGTGCTTCAAAAATAATGTTGATGTATGATCAATTGAGTGATTAGATTACTTCCACGCCTTGAAATAATGTGTATGTATGATTAATTAAGTAATTAGATTACTCCCACCCCTTGAAAATAATGTTGATGGAGGATTAATTAAATGATTAGATCACTCGCACGCCTTGAAAATAAAGTTGATGATTACTCTTCAGCCATGAAATTAATTGATGTATGAAAATCGTAGTTGGACTATCATTCAAATAATCCATAAGTGGTTATTGCATCTTCTAAATTGATGGATGTTGTAATAGAATTTTCTGCCACGCCATGAATAATTGATGCTTAAGTTTGATTAATTGATCTAGTTGAATTTCAGCATGATTGGATTAGTAGGATTTAGACACCTCCTTGTTCCTCAGAACAGTCGCCAACCCTGAGACCTTAAGTGGTCAAAATCAGTCGGATGAATCTTGGCCTTGAGCATTGCTTATGTGTCTTGGAGGTCCTAACCTTGCAGGATAGGTTGTGCATGTACTTTCTTATGTTATCCTTACGTGATGAGTCAATTGAATAAAGTATTGATGTTTCCAGTTAATCGTGATGAGTTGATCTTGCGTCGCTATTTTTATGATACTTGTTGATTATGTGTCATTATATAATGTGATGATGTGCTTATTATGTATTGTTACTAATTATGGTAATGCATTGACTATGTGTCGCTATTAATTATGTTAATGCGTTGATGAGCGTTGTTATTAATTATGATGATGTTTTGCTGGAGATGCTATTAATTAGGTTGTGTCGATTTTATTTTTCTAATACAATTTTTTTTTTAACCTTTGTACCTCGCTATTTGTTGTCGTGACGGAGGGGACGTTAAAATATGTTTATCTTAGAACACTTATGTCAATGGTTTTTGAGAAAATAAATAAAATTTTAAATAAATCCAAGTAATATCTTACCTTTGTTAAGGTGTGAGAGACCAATTATAATTTCCATGGATGTTAATCATCATTTTCATCATCACCATAAAAAAATTTCAAACAAACTTATTAAACTAAAATTTAGATATAATTATTAAATTCACATATCTCCAAACAGATTAATCCAAAATTTAAAGACAAATATTATATCCACATTTCTCGCTAGCATGTCTAGTACTTCAATTCATTCTTCTTTACCAATTTAATATTTTACATATATATTTTTATAATTTCCTCTTTTCATATATAGAAATTAGTCGTTCTTTAATTAACATTAATGATTTAAATTAATTCTAACCTACTTTTAAAACTATTGTTACTATCCACTAAAGGCTTGGGATTGTACAATCGTTTTTGCATTGAGTGCGGTTTTGTTTTTACGTTGACCAAAAATTTTGTGTTTTTTCCAAAAGTTTAACGTTGTTGCAAGCGATTTAACTTTTTTTTTTGTGCTCTAATTGGTCATTTCATTAAACATCTTATTGTTGGGTTGACAACGATGATTTAATAGTTAATTAATTCATCACATATAGGGGATGGTTGGAACAAGTGCGGAATGCGTGCATGTAACGGTGCAGAATGGGGGCATTTACGAGTGTTAGATTTTTGATACCACCTCAATTTGCAATTCTTTATAATGTGTTAGTTGATAATTGTTAGTAATTAGGGACATTTAAAGTTGTGGGCGAGACTATTTGTTTTTGTTTTTATTTTTGGTTTTTTATGTTTATATATATATATAATTCACTTTTTATTCTTCATTAAATTTTGTAGGATTGATATATTTTGAAGGGATTTTTGTGTATTGTATGACATGATTTTTTCTAACAACTTCTATGGATTAAAACTAGCTTTAATTGATATTTTTTTTTTAATAAATTTTTGTGAGTGGATTTGGATTTGCTTGTTCGAGATATCATATAAATAACATGACTCCAACAATGAATGGAATAAATTGGACTACAAATGTTAAGTTGGTACATGATGATGCTAAATTAAGCATCATTCATTTTATGCTTGATCATGATAAAGTCTTTTATAAGCCACAAAAATTAGGTTCTTACAAACTTTGTTAAAATGAACAGTTTTAATTACTTGCTTATTTTTTTAATAGTAGAAAAATTTACATGTAACTTGTGTTTGCAAAGTGTCTGCAATACTAGTTGAATTGGTTGAAGATGTTGATGTAGTATCCTTCTATTAACCAGTTTTGGTGCCATATTAGTTTATATAATTCACAGGTAGGTGAAATTGGTTTGTCATCTTCTTGTTTCATAGTGTATGCCTCATGCATAATGAAGATAATATGTTTTATTGAAGTTTGTTGCTTCATAGTATGCCTCATGAATACTACAACTTGTAACATTCCACTCTTGCGCACTGAGCGAACTTATTCTTTGAGGACACTTGCTCACAAGTAATCCAGATTATTATGCTTTTAAAACATTGATCTTGATTATGAGGCGTTATGGGTTGATGACATGTTGTTTTACTGCATTGACCTAGACATATGCTATTGATTTGGTTTTACTCAGTGTGCAGGATTTTTGACCTCGAGGATGCAGGGGCATCGATGGAACCCCTTGGATTCTGGATCGAGTCGGGGAGTGAACCACTAGGGTTTCATTGTTTTATATGTGATATTAGTGCATATGATTAGATGATATGATTATGGATATATTTCTGACATGATTCATTGATGATGCAGGCTAACGATAGCTTGCCGACCAGAATCACATGTGGAGTAGAGGGGTCATGCATGACTACCAGAGATGTTGAGGGAGAGGTGTGGACAACAACCCTACAATAGCCTACTAGCACTCTTGTCATTGCTCGAACTATAGGTTAACGTTTACCTAGTTCGAGAGGACCCACGATGTTGTGAGGGCATACTGTGACAGTCACTCACGATGATTCGAAGGGGCACACAATAAGGCAGAGGCCTTATTTCTTAGAGGCCCTTAGTCTCCCACAAGTTCACCTCACAGAGTATTGACTCCAGGGTTTTTTTATGTCTACCAAGTCAGTCAACAAGTGAGTGGCACTGTTGGAGCACGTGGTGCATCCTGAAGGGCACGTCACGCAAGAAAAATGAAAATAGGTGAGTGGCACCCTTGGAGCACGTAGTGTGTCCTGAAGGGCACGTCACACAAGGGAAACAAATGAGGCAAGTGGCACCCTTGGAGCACCTAGTGCATCCTGAAAACAAAATCACATTGTTAATGATAAATGAATGAACCTAGATGACCTTAGGATGAATAATGTGATAAGAAATTTTTAAAACAATTTCCCTAATAAATTGTCGCCTGGTATGAAAATTAAAGTCTAGGTCTAAATTATACTGGTGGCAGGATTTTTCTATCCTTTTAATAAGTATATATATATATATATGTATACTTATTTATTTATAAAAGTAAAAATAAAATAAATTATGATGATAATCTTCGCTAATCTTGTAACAAGAAGGGAGTAAGCAATTTAATTGATTCATAAAAATTTGTTGGGACAAAAATTAAAAAAAAGGGGGAAATAATTGTTTTATTGTATTTATGATAATTTAAAATTTATTAATTAAAGGGAAAAGGGAATAAGTTAATTTCTACATCTTCCAAATTGAGTTCTAAATGAAAAGGGGAAAGAGGGAAATCTGAAATAATTAGGAATATAGAAAAACAAGGAAACACAAGGGAAAAATAAGAAAGTCAAACTTAGTGAGGTATCTAGCATTTAAGAACTTTCTAATCTAAACTTAACAAGCAAATTAATAATGGGAAAAGTCATTAAAACATGTAAGGGAATTTGGGGACACCTAGGAGCGATTCTAGGAGTGACTCTAGGTGGGTGATAGAAATAAGGGTAATTAATTAATTAAAGAAATTAGTTTATGGAGGAATGAAGGGGATGGGTGACACTTGTATGGGGAGGATTTTTAGGAATTAATTTATTAAACATTAATTTAAATGGGATTTTGGGAAGGTAAAGGAGTTATAAACTCTATATAATGGAGGGAGGAGAAGGAGGAATGATCTCTTTTGTTTGTGTAACATTACATTGCAGAAATCTATACATGACTGACTTCGCTTATGGGAGTCAGGATACCCATCTCAGTGAGGAGTAGTAGCTCGGCCTTGCAATGCGAATTGGGAGCTAGTTGAATCGCTGGATAGTGTGTGTGGCCCCTTTGCATCTTGGGGGGATAAGGGGGAAGAAGAGTACCCCTAGCATTGGATGTGAGGTACCGATGAAGTCTCATCGGTTGACAAGTAGGAGTTGCACGAAGCGCGTGGGACGTCAACTCAGAGCGGACGATTAGGTAACAATACACTTTCTTTATTTTTGCATCATAAATTGTAGTAGGATTTATGCTTTGGATTTGCATGTTTAATTGGGTAAGTAAATTGATTGTCTTAGCGTTTTAGTTGATGATTGAATTTTTCCATAGCCTATAGCTCGATGATTGATTGACTCCCATGGCCTTTGATTCCTCACATATCTTGACCACCTTGTGGTGTATTTATTTGTGAAGATTGTGGTTATTTTTTTCTTTGGTCCCTAGCTCATCAGTCCTCGCCTGAGAAGTCGGCCAGGAGCCTGATATACAATTGTCACTTCGGCGTTAATAGACCTATGGATCTCAATGCCCTACTTTTTTGTACGTGGATGATGAGCGAAGGATGTTATTGTCAGTCATCTACCTCCGTTATTGTACTTGGCTAATTGTTTGACTTGCACCATCTAGCAAAGACCTCTGTGTATGGATTATCTTGCGTCCTTGTTGGTTTTTCTCTGTGCCTTGAATGATAGAATCCCTGCGATCATTTCAATGACCTTTCCCACTGGATCCTTGCGTTTCTCTTACTATTGTTTGCATTGTATTGGTATTTTGGAAATGGAAAAATGATTTGATTTCCTGTCTACATTTTTGTATTGGTATCCTAAAAATGGAAAATCATTTTTATTTGTTATTCCTATCATCGTTGTATTAGTATTTTGGAAATGGAAAAATGAACGTATTTCATGTCCGCATTTTTGTATTGGTATCTTGGAATGGAAAAACACTTTTATTTGTTATTCCTGTTTGGGTTGTATTGGTATTTTGGCAATGAAAAAACAATTTTATTCCCTGTCTGCATTTTTATATTTGGTATCCTGGAAATGGAAAAACATTTTTTTGTATGTTATTCATGTCTACGTTGTATTGGTATCATGGAAATGGAAAAACAAAATCATTTCCTTGTCTTCATTTTTATAATTGGTATCCTGGTAAAGGAAGGGCGTTTTGGTCATTCCTGTATGCATTTTCATTTGGCTTCCGGGCAATGAAAAAGTAAACCATGATTTTTTCATTTAAAACGTCTGAGATTTTCGTTGAAGTGACCATGTTTTTTATTTTAAATGTTGACAAAGATTGTTGTTGAAATGCCCATGTTTTTGCTTTTAAAAGTTGACAGAGATTGTTGTTGAAATGCCCACGTTTTTGCTTTTAAAAGTTGATAGAGATTGTTGTTGAAATGCCCACGTTTTTGCTTTTAAAAGTTGACTAAGATTGTTGTTTAAATGCCCATGATTTTGATTTTAAAATGAGACCGAGATTGTTTTTTAAATGCCGATGTTTTGCCTATTAAATGTGACTGAGTTTGATGCAAATAACCATGGATTTGCCCAATTTTTTTTTTGACTAAGTTTACTGTTGAAGGGACATGAATTTTCTATTTAGAATGTTGACTGCATTGATTGTTGAATAACCACGAGTTGATCCTTCTGTAGTTTGTATTATATTCTTATTCTCCTTCAATTTGAGTGTACCCAGCCTTCTCACTGCGAAACTTTAATTGCCTCAACCATGTTATTGGTCATATTAATTGCTATGTAACTGCCATGTTAATTGCGAAGCTAATTGCTACAGCAATGTCAAAGGACAAGAATTTCCTTCTTAATATTAATTGCCACAACAATGTCAATTGCTACAACGATGTTCCCTTCTTAATGTTATAGACAACTAGTTATTTTTGGTACGATTATCTTAGATAGACAACATGTGTAATTTAATTGATTACAAGTGTGATATTGTAGCATTTTACATTGATGTGGTTAATGTAGTTATATATTGTCATTTGATAGTTAGATGGTAATTTTGGGGATTACTTAGAATTACCCTTTTAGATGGTGACTAATGGTTAAATGAGTTTAGGAGTATTGACGAAAGTATAGATTAATCTTGCTAAATTAAATTGTAGTTAATGATTAAATCATAATGCAGCATTGCTGAACTGATTCGTAATTGAGGTTATTTTGATTTAAATTAATGCTTGATTGTATTGTAGAATTGTCGGTTGATTCGAAGGTGATGTTATTTAGATTGAAAGTTACGACCATGGTGTAAAGTAGAATGGCCAATTGGATTGTATTAATTGTTAATCAGTTGATAAGTTAAAGACTAAATTATAATTTAGACTTGCTAAATTTCGATGGATACTCAATGTCAAAAACAATTTGTAATTGTTGACTAGTTTAGACTTGATGAATGGGTTAGGTGGTTGACGAAGTTGTGACTTCCTTGGTAGTCATACTCTTGTGTCTCATCGACCTTCTATGTGGGGTGTGGGTATAGTGTCCCTATCAGTATTCAGCTGCTAGCACTTCAGAGTTTTCTAGAGTCCTTGGTCCAGATCAAGGGATAATGGTGCACCTTATTTGGATAGCGGTGAACGATAAATTGGTCGGATTAGGTGCCTTCTATGTGAGTGTTGTCTAGCATTGTAATTTTTTTTTTGYGCAAGGGTTGAACGCCTCCGGGCATTTGGTTCGCATGCCTTGAGGTTCTATTCTTTGTTCATCAAGGTCATTGTGTTGGGAGGGGTATGTTGTCCCTTGGGTTGTAGGCATGGTCCTGTTATGTCAGGMGGGTAGTCATTTCTCCTTGTTTTAACGCATGTTTTGYCCCGTTTCTCCTGTGCTAGTGCGTAGAGTCATAGATTCTTGTTGCCCGGACTGCATGTTTATGTTCATTGTGAGTGGTGAGGTAAATTGTTGTCTTCGTCGCCTTCTTTCCCTAAAAACAAAAAAAATAAAATTCACTTCTACTTCATCTGTAGTCGTAACGAAGGGGTCGTTACATATGGTATCAGAGCGGGTTCAACCCACGACTTGGGATCACTACAACTTTCGTTGATATGATTGATTATAATGTTGCTAATTAAGTTGACTTGTACTCATGCAGGTAATCATGGTTAGAGACACCACAGAGGTAGACAACGAGGTGCTAGGGGAGAAGGTGTGACGCTTCTAGTAGCATCCAAGCCTGAGGGGTCTAACCCCCAGGGAGACGAACAGGTTGTTGGGAAGGATCATATAGCAGTAGGTGATGTGGTCGGAATGATGAGATCTTTTCAGCGTATGTCTGAGGAACTGATCAGCCGTTTGAACACATATGAAGCTAGAGTGATGGAATCCCTGTAGGGTCCACTGCACGCTCTAGTCGATACTAGTAGCATTCATCATGAGCTCGCGAAGGTGAAACTTCCCAAGTTCTTTGGTGCCCCAGACGATGCAACCGCCGAGGCATAGTTGGAGAGTATGGCGATGCAATTTTCACTTCGCGACTATACCTCCAACATGAAGGTCTACATGGTGGTGTTTCAACTGAAGGGGAGCACTCTCCTATGGTGTAATACGCTCCTACCATAGCTGAACATTGTTATTGAAGATGTGTCATTGGAACTGTTTGAGGAACGGTTCCGAGAGAGGTACCTATCAGAGGAATTCAATGAGTGTCAGCTCAATGAGTTCAACACCTTACGATAGGGCGATCGTACGGTCCCCAAGTACGATGCCCATTTTATGGAGCTACTTCGGTATGCTTCGCACCTTAATACTGAGAAACTTAAGGTCAAAAGGTTCGTGTTCAGCCTTATTGGCAGCTTACGTGCAAAGGTTAGGATTCTGATGCCTCAAACCTTGCATGATGTCGTCCATAATGCCCTCATAGCAGAGGAGGAGCTTATCAATGGGGGCTAGAGAAGGACTCCAGTGAGACAAGCAGGGAAGGTGTCATCTGGTGCACAATAACATCAGACACCAACCATACATATGTTGGGATATCGTGGCTTCTAGAGAAGATCCACTTTCACTACACCTCGACGACAAATGCCTCAACAACGGACACCTTATCAGGGACCACAACATCAACAATAGTGTCGATCGCAACAAAAACAGTTTAGGCCTGTTCCACAGAACAAATTAGGATTTCAGACCGGTGGGCCATCATCTTCTACTTCGGGTACTAGGAGTATTGAACCAAATAGGGGGTGTTGGATGTGTGGGGAGCCACACTACGAGCACGACTCCCCAGTGGATAGGACTAAATATTCTAGATCAGTTGGACCCACTACCATGGGAGATATGGGCAAGGCCCATTAGATTCATGCAACGGTGAATAACTGTCAAGCTGATCACCGGATCACTGTGATCAAGACGTCAGGTATCGTCGCTGACCATACCCTTAGTATTTTGATAGATCTCGATGCTACCAAAAGTTTCATTTTGGGTGCAATGCTAAAAAGGATTAAGGTAAAGGCAGTTGAACATGATGATTTTAGATTCATAGAGATGGCTTCGAGAGCCAAACAAAAGGTTGGAGGAAAGGTTACAGGCTGTACCCTTAACCTAGGAGAGTTTGTCACCAGTGTTAACCTATACATCACGATCTTAGGATCTTATGATGTCGCGATTGGTATGGACTAGTTGGAATCACATGAGGTGATACTCAACTGTAAGATGAAATGGTTGAGCTTGGTGGATGACAAGGGACAAAGACATGTGATTTTAGGTCGAAACCAGGGATTTTCCCTGAGGTTCATCTCTTCCTTGCAGCTATGGAAGAGCATGTGCAAGGGATTCCATCTTTATGCGATCCTTGTGTTAAACAAGAAGGGAGTAGTGGAAGGTCTAGAACACCTTCCAGTGGTGAGAGAGTTTCCAGATGTCTTTCCAAGGGACTTACCTAGGATGTCTTCGGAGAGGGAATTAGAGTTTAGTATAGACCTAAACTGGAGACAGAACCAATAGCTAGAATGCCTTATCAGATTTTGACCCCAGAATTACAGGAGTTCAGAATGCAATTGAAATAATTGTTGGACCTAGGACTGATACGTCCAAGTGTGTCACTGTGGGGTACACTAGTTATTTTTATATGAATGAAGGATGGGTTGTGGATGATTTTCATTGACTACTGTCAGTTGAACAAGGCAACGATCAAGAATCAATATTCATTGTCAAGGATTGATGATCTGTTTGATCAAATGAAGGGCTCGACGGTGTTCTGAAAGATCGACTTGCGATCAGGATAGAACGAGTTATGGATTAAAGAGGATGATGTCCATAATACCACCTTTAATATGAGGTTTGGACATTACGAGTTTACTATTTTACCATTTGGTCTGACGAATGCCCCAGGGGTATTCATGAGTTTGATGAATGATGTGTTCCGCGAGTACTTGGACAAGTTTGTCCAAGTATTCATTGACGATATTTTGATTTACTCTGAGATGATGAAGGAGCATGACAAGCACTTGCGCTTGGTACTATAGTGTTTGCGAGAGCATAAATTGTATGGGAGGTTTTCCAAATGCTCATTTTATCAATCAAGGATTTACTACTTAGGGCATGTCATCTCCGNTGACTACTGTCAGTTGAACAAGGCAACGATCAAGAATCAATATTCATTGTCAAGGATTGATGATCTGTTTGATCAAATGAAGGGCTCGACGGTGTTCTGAAAGATCGACTTGCGATCACGATAGAACAAGTTATGGATTAAAGAGGATGATGTCCATAAGACCACCTTTAATATGAGGTTTGGACATTACGAGTTTACTATTTTACCATTTGGTCTGACGAATGCCCCAGGGGTATTCATGAGTTTGATGAATGATGTGTTCCGCGAGTACTTGGACAAGTTCGTCCAAGTATTCATTGACGATATTTTGATTTACTCTGAGATGACGAAGGAGCATGACAAGCACTTGCGCTTGGTACTATAGTGTTTGCGAGAGCATAAATTGTATGGGAGGTTTTCCAAATGCTCATTTTATCAATCAAGGATTTACTACTTAGGGCATGTCATCTCTGACAAAGGTATTGTCATGGATCCAACAAAGGTCGAGGCTATTATCGAATGGCCTACACCGATGAATGTCTCAGAAGTGCGTAGCTTCATGGGTTTATCAAGATACTATCAACGGTTCGTTGAGGTATTTTCGAAGATAGCAAATACGATCACAGAATTGTAGAAGAACAATAAGAAGTTTGTTTGAATTGATAAATGCGTGGAAGCATTTTAGAAGCTCAAGGAGCCGTTGACAACAACACCAATACTAAAGGTCCCAGACATGGACGCAGACTTCTTAGTATGCACTGACGCATCCAAGGAAGGCATAGGCAGAGTTTTGATGCTAGATAGACGAGAGATCTCTTACATCACGAGGAAATTGAGAAGGCATGAGGAGAACTACATGACGCACGATTTGGAGTTGTTAGCCATCATATATGCCTTGAAGTTTTGGAGACACTACCTTGTTGGATGAAAATTTGAACTAAAGACTGACCACTATGGACTACAACACATATTTACGCAAAGTGACCTTAACGCGCGACAACGACGTTGGTCATAATTGCTTAGCGAGTACGACTTCAGGATTACTTACATAAAAGGAACAATGAACCGAGTGGCTGATTCATTAAGTCAAAGACCATGCATCTTTTTGGCATTACCTCTTCAGACGAATATACGTGGAAATACTCTAACTTTACAGCATGACGATGACTGGTACAAAGAGGTCGAGGGTTTTATTGGACAAAACACAATGATGGTACCAAGATTTGAAGGATTTTCGTTTGATGATGATGGTTTATTCAGGTTTAAAAATCAGATTTATGTACCACTGAACAACGAGTTGAGGAGCTTGATCCTAAGCGAGGATCATAGAGCTATTTACATGGCTCACCCGGGAGTCACGAATATGAGGGTAGACCTTAAACCCTTATTCTTCTGGAAGGGAATGAAGGGAGACAGAGTAAACAATGTGGCTAGATTTCTAGAATGTTAGTAGGTAAAGGCCGAACATAGACATCGAGCAGGATTACTATAGCCACACGCTATTCTAGAATCAAAATGGAAGGTTATTTCAATGGATTTTATTATTGGATTGTCACTGATGGCAAGGAGACATGACTCTATTTTCATAGTAGTAGACACTCTAATGAAGAGTGCTCACTTTATTCCTGTGCTTACAATGTACCAGGCACCTGGTATAGCTAGAGTTTTCATTAGTGAGATTGTGAGGCTGCATGGCATGCCTAAGAGGATTATATATGATCAAGGATTGGTGTTTACTGGACAATTTTGGAGGAGTTTTCAAGAGGCCTTGGGAACCCAACTTAACTTCAGTAAGGAATATCACCCAGAGACTGACTAGGTGACCGAACAAACAAACCAGACCTTGGAGGACATGTTACGCATATACGTGATGGACCAACAAAAGCGTTCGGAAGAATTCTTGCCACTGGTCAAGTTCGCTTATAAAAAAAGTTACCAAAGCACCATTGAGATGGCACCTTTCGAGTTTCTTTACAGGCGACTATGTTAGATGCCTTTGAGTTGGGATCGGCTTGAGGATAGGGTCCTGGTGTGACCATAAGAGATCCAAGAAATGGCAGATCAAATGAAAACATTAAGACAAAGGATCAAAGAAGTGCAGGATTGACAGAAGAGTTATGTCGATGAGCACCATGTCAGCCGTAGTTACGAGGTTGGTGATCGAGTCTTATTGCAGGTTAAACTACATAAGAGTTTTATCAAGTTTGTAAAGGGAGCTAAAATCTCTCCTAAGTTCATGGGACTCTTTGATATTGTGGAGAGAAAGGGGCTTGTGGCCTATCAACTAGCCTTGCCTAATTCTTTGAGGCATATGCATGACATTTTTCATGTATCTGTTTTGAGACATTATATTAGTGATCCTACACATGTTACTGACATGAGTTCTTCGCAGGTGTTAGATGAGGGGGTGCTCACAGCTGAGCCAATCCACATCCTGGATTGTCGCGTTCGACAGCTACAACATCAGATAGTAGATCAGGTCAAGGTCCAGTGGGACAATTATAGTCCCCAATCGACGACCTGGGAGGACGCATATGATATGCGTGAGTAGTTTCCATTTTTGTTTGATAGATAGACTTATGATATTGTGATACACATTATTTTTGTACTTATACCATGAAACCTCAGGACGAAATCTACACCAAGAGGGGTTGTGTGTAACATCCCTCTCTTGCACACTGAGCGAACTTATTCTTTGAGGACACTTTCTAACAAGTGATACGGATTATTAAGCTATTAAAACATTTATCTTGATTATGAGGCGTTATGGGTTGATGACATGTTGTTTTAATGCATTAACATAGATAGGTGTCATTGATTCGGTTTTACCGATTGTGCAGGATTTTGGACCTCGATGATGTAGAGGCATTGATGGAACCCCTTGGATTTTGGATCTAGTTGGGGAGTGAACCATTCGAGTTTCATTATTTTATATGTGATATTACTGAATCTGATTAGATGATATGATTATGCATATATTTCTAACATGATTCATTGATGATTCAGGCTGACGATATCTTTCCGAACAGACTCATATGTGGAGTAGAGGGGTCATACATGACTACCAGAGATGTTGAGGGAGGGGTGTGGACAACAACCCTGCCATAGCCTACTAGCACTCCCTCCGTGGCTCGAAATATAGGTTAACATTTGCCTAGTTCTAGAGGACCCATGATGTCATGAGGGAAGACTGTGTCAGTCGGTCACGATGATTCTAAGGGGCGCGCAATAAGGTGACGGCCTTATTCCTTAGAGGCCCTTAGTCTCCCACAAGTTCACTTGGCAAAGTATTGACTCTAGGGGTTTTGAATGTCTACCAAGTTAGTCAAGAGGCGAGTGGCACCCTTGGAGCACATGGTGCGTCCTGAACAGCACGTCGCAAAAGAAAAATGGAAAGAGGCGAGTGGCACCCTTGGAGCATGGAGTGTGTCCTGAAGAGCATGTCGTGCAAGGGAAACAGATGAGGCAAGTAGCACCCTTGGAGCACCTAGTGTGTCCTGAAGGGCATGCCGCTTTGTTAATGATAAATGAATGAACCTAGATGGCTTAAGGACAAATAACGTGATAAGAAATTTTTAAAACAGTTTCCCTAATAAATTGTCATCCAACGTGAAAATTAAAGTCTAGGTCTAAATTATACTGGTGGCATAATTTTTCTATCATTTTAAGAAATATATATATTTATAAAAATAAAAATAAAATAAATAATGATGATATTCTTGATTAATCTTGTAACAAGAATGGATTAAGCAATTTAATCGATTCATAACAATCTGTTGGGATAAAAAAAAAAGGGAGGGGAAATAATTGTTTTATTATATTATGATAATTTAAAATTTATTAATTAAAAAGTGAAAAGGCAAAAAGTTAATTTCTACACCTGCCAAATTGAGTTCTAAACGAAAAGGGGAAAGAGGGAAATCTAAAATAATTAGGAAACTAGGAAAAGAGGAAAGCATAAAAAGAAAAGGGAAACACAAGGGAAAAAGTAGAAAGTCAAACTTAGTAAGGTATCTAACATTTAAGAGCTTTCTAATTTAAATTGAACTAACAAAATTAATAATGGGGAAAGTCATTAAAATCTGTAAGGGAATTTGGGGACACCTAGGAGGGATTCTAGGAGTTCTAGGAGTGACTCTAGGTGGGTGAGGGAAATAAGGGTAATTAATTAATTAAAGAAATTAATTTATGAAGGAATCAAGGAGATGGGTGACACTTGTATGGGGAGGATTTTTAGGAATTAATTTATTAAACATTAATTTAAATGGGATTTTGGGAAGGTAAAGGAGTTTGAAACTCTATATAATGGAGCAAGGAGAAGGAGGAAGGATCTCTTTTGTTTGCGTAATGTTATGCTGCAGAAATATATACTTGAATGACTTAGCTTGTGGAAGTTGGGATACCCAGCTCAGTGAGGAATGGTATATCGGCCTTACGAGGTGAACTGGGAGCTAGTTGAATCGCTGGATAGTGTGTGTGGCCCCTTTGTGGCTTAGGGGGATAAGGGGGAAGAAGAGTACCCCTAGCATTGGCTGGGAGGTACCGATGAAGTCTCATCGGTTGACAAACAGGAGTTGCACAAAGTGCACGATACATCAACTCAAAGCGGGCGATCAGGCAACAATACGCTTTCTTTATTTTTTGCATGGTAGATTGTAGTAGGATTTATGCTTTGGATATGTATGTTTAATTGGGTAAGTAAATTGATTGTCTTAGCATTCTAGTTGATGACTGAATTTTTCCATAGCTTATAGCTCGATGATTGATTGAATCCCATGGCGTTCGATTTCCGACATGTCTTGACTGCCCTGTCGTGTATTGATTTGTGAAGATTGTGGTTGTTTTTGCCTTTCGTCCCTAGCTCATCAGTCCTCGATTGAGTAGTCGGCCAGGATCCTGATTTGCAGTAGTCGCTTCAGTGTTAATAGACCTATATATCTCAACGCCCTGCTTTTATGTGCTTGGATGATGATCAAAGGATGTTCTTCTCAGCCGTCTACCTCCATTATTGTCCTTGGCTGATTGTTTGAATTGCACCATCTAGAAAAGACATCTGTGTATGGATTATGTTGCGTCCTTTTTGGGTTTTCTCTGCGCCTTGACTGATAGAATCCTTGCAATCATTTCAATGAATTTTTCCATTGGATCCTTGCATTTCTCTTACTGTCTTTTGTGTTCTATTGGTATTCTCGAAATGGAAAAATGATTTGATTTCTTGTCTTCATTTTTGTATTGGTATTCTAGAAATGGAAAAACGTTTTTATTTGTTATTCCTATCTGCGTTGTATTGGTATTATAGCAATGGAAAGATGAATTGATTTCATGTCTGCATTTTTGTATTGGTATCCTAGAATGGAAAAACATTTTTATTTGTTATTCCTATCTACGATGTATTGGTATTCTGTCAATGGAAAAATGATTTGATTCCTTGTCTACATTTTTATATTTAGTATCCTGGAAATGGAAAAATGYTTTTTTTGTGTGATTCATGTCTTCGTTGTGTTGGTATCCCGGCAATGGAAAAACGAAATCATTTCCCTATTTGCGTTTTTATAATTGGTATCCTGCTAAGGGAAGGCTGTTTTGGTCATTCTTGTATGCGTTTTCATTTGGCATCCGGGCAATGAAAAAGGGAAACCACGATTTTGCCTTTCAAAATGTGTCTGAGATTGTCCTTGAAGTGCCCACTATTTTTATTTTAAAAGTTGACTGAGATTGCTGTTGAAATGCCCATGTTTTTGCTTTTAAAAGTTGACAGAGATTGTTGTTGAAATGCCCACGTTTTTTCTTTTAAAAGTTGACAGAGGTTGTTGTTGAAATGCCCATGTTTTTGCTTTTAAAATTTGAATAAGATTGTTGTTTAAATGCCCATGATTTTTCTTTTAAAATGAGACCCAGATTTTTGTTTAAATGCCCACATTTTGCCTATTAAATGTGACTGAGTTTGATGTAAATAACCACGGATTTGCCCAAATTTTTTTTTGACTGAGTTCGTTGTTGAAGGGACATGAATTCCCTATTTAGAATGTTGACTACGTTGATTGTTGAATGACAACGAGTTGATCCTTCTGCATTTTGTATTGTCTTATTATTCTCCTTCAATTTGAGTGTACCCTCCCTTCTCACTGCCAAACATTAATTGTTACGACCATGTTATCGGCGATATTAATTGCTATGTAATTGCCCTGTTAATTGCTAGGCTAATTGCTACAACATTGTCAAAGGACAACAATTTCCTTCTTAATATTAATTTCCACAACGATGTTCCCTTCTTAATGTTATAGACAGCTAGTTATTTTTGATATGATTATCTTAGATAGAGGACATGTGTAATTTAATTGATTACAAGTGTGATATTGTAGCATTTTACATTGATGTGGCTAATGTAGTTATATAATTTCATTTGATAGTTAGATTGTAATTTTGGGGATTACTTAGAATTACCCTTTTAGATGGTGATTAATGGTTAAATGAGTTTAGGAGTATTGACCAAAGTATAGATTAATCTTGCTAAATTAAATTGTAGTTAATGATTAAATCATAATGTAGCATTGCCGAATTGATTCGTAATTGAGGTTATTTTGATTGAAATCAATTCTTGATTGTATTGTAGAATTGTCGGTTGATTCGAAGGTGATGTTATTTAGATTGAAAGTAACGACTATTGTGTAAAGTAGAATGGCCAATTGGATTGTATTAATTTTTAATCAATTGATAAGCTAAATACTAAATTATAATTTAGACATGCTAAATTTTGATGGATACTTAATGTCAAAAACAATTTGTAACAGTTGACTAGTTTAGACTTGATGAATGGGTCGGGTGGTTGATGAAGTTGTGACTTCCCCAGTAGTTTTCCTCTTTTGTCTCGTCAACCTTTTGTGTAGGGTGTGGGTATAGTCTCCCTGTCAGTATTCATCTCCTAGCACGTCGGTGTTTTCTAGAGTCCTTGGTCCAGATAGGATGTGTTCCACCAAGTTTATTGACGTGTTTATCACCTGGGGATGATAGGATTCTTGATGAGGGCATCATGGCACACCCTATTTGGATAATGGTGAATGATAAATTGGCCGGAGTCGATGCCTTCCGTGTGAGAGTTGTCGAGCATTGTAAGTTTGTTTTTGCGCACGGGTTGAACGCCTTTAGGCGTTTGGTTTGCATGCCTTGAGGTTCTAGTCTTTGTTTGTCAAGGTCATTGTGTCGGGAGGGGGATGTTGTCCCTTGGCTTGTAGGCATGGTCCTGTTGTGTTGGGCGGGTAGTCGTTTCTCCTTTTTTTAATTCATGTTTCACCCCATTTCTGCTTTTCTAGTGTGTTGAGTCATAGCTTCCTATTGCCTAGACTGCATTCTTATGTTCGTCAT
>JASDQU010102156.1:122625-162598 GCA_032191745.1 Picea mariana | reverse complement strand
TAAATTCTCTTCACAAGGGTAAAATTAAATTAAGCTTTGATTGTGTGGGGATATATCTGTGTGAATATGTAGAAAATATATGTGTGTGGATGATATGTATGTGCTGATATATTTCTATTAAAGATATGTGTGTGGATGATATGTCTGTGATAATATATTTCTATTGAAAATATATATGTTTAATGATATTTTTTTATGTTATGTATATGTATAAAATAAATTTTTTCACTTTATATACTTATTTTTTAATATATGTATATATATTTTCACTTTATATACTTATTTTTTAATATATGTAAATACTTAAAAGCATTGAAATATCTAAAAAGTTAAAAGACTTTTTTCTTATATTTTTTTGTTGATTATCAAATTTTACAGGTTATTGTGGAAACATTCAATATTAGTGTGTTAAATATGAGGGGGTGGAAACATTTAATTTAGTGTGTTAAATATGAGGTGTGGAGAAGCATAATATCTATATGTTTGCAGAGTGGATAGATATGGTCATACAAAAAGAACATGAAAATGGCTACACAAAATATTGAAATTAAAATTATGACCATTAATCAACATTAGTTTTTAATTTAAACATATGCATGAAATCATTTTGTTAACTTTATATACAGATACAGATATATATATATATATATATATATATATATATATATATATATATTGATAACATTGATAACTATTTGAAGTGCAGAGTTGAGAAAGCGTGGGAGTGAGGGAGAATGAGTGATATGAATTCTTCAGAGAAGGGTCCAATATACATCAATTTAAAATATATATGAAAGCATTTAAAAATATATATAAAAGTATTTTGTTCACTTTACACGTTTTTTTATAATAAACATTGTTACTTAAAATAAAATCATTTAAGTATGAATAGTTAGTGGTGAAATCTTAGCAAATGAGCATGTTATAAATGACTTGATTATCATGCAAATTATATAGCTTTTCAGAATGTTTCCTTTGATACCTATGAAAGTGCACACTTACTAAGTACATAAGTGATGGAGAATGACTCATATGAATTCTCCACACAAGGGTTTAGATTAGACTAAGTGTTGGATATGCTAAGGGTCTATCTTTATCGAGAATTGAAAGATATAGATCTATCTTTGTCAAGAATTAGAAAATATATATGTTTACACAATATGTTTATGCTGAAAATATATTTGTACCTAAATTATATATGTTTAACAATATTTTTTTATGTTAAATAAAAAAATATTTAATTCACTTTACATACATTTTTGTTAATATATATATATATATAAACATTAAAATATCTAAAAAAAAATAAATAACTTTGATTTTAATATTAATTAATTATAAATTTCAATAAAATTAAATAGTTAATCTAAAATTTAGATTTTAGATTTTTACTGACATTTATTTTTCCAATGATTTTTTTACTAGTACAGTTATTGTGAGTCATCAAAATACCGTTGAAGTTGCCATTGAAAGATTGGATTGGTTAAAGAAATCTAGAAACTCAAGTTTGATTGTATTAAATCGTCTTACAAAATAAAGTCGGATTGAAATGAAGATAAATGACTACTAGACTAGGTCTAGTGCTCTCAGAGTGATATCTTGTCTTCTTAAAGTGTTTATGAGTGAGAGTTTGTAACCACAATTTTTCTGCACCTTATTTGTAAAAAATTTAAATTTCATATATCAATTTAATATTTAACATTTCTCTACTAAAGCTTTAAATTTAATACATCAATTTAATATTTAACAAACTTATAACTCAAAAATAAAATTTTGTTATTATTTATAATTTAAATAAATACATTTTTAAGCACATTTAAAAATAAATTCTTATCCATATAAACAAAGAGACATAAAAAAAAAACTCATCCATATACATCGATACATAAAAAAAAAATAAACACACTAAAGACAAACATAAAAAACACATAAACACACTAGAGACAAAAGTGACTAAATTCACTATTAAAAAGTCTCTCCTAAATCATAAAAAAAACTAGAATGTACAAATGATGTATAACATTAACTACTAATTAAAATACATATTAACTTCGTCATGCTAATAAAGCTACAGATTAATGTTGATGGACATCATCAACAGCCTTTGTACCTTCTGCGAAGCACCATTGATTTCGTTTTGATGAATGGTATTAACATGCTTCGTATCTCTTTGGCTAAGAGACATTTCTGTTTAGTTCTCTCTTTAATCCTTAAGGAAGAGGGATCAATGTTTATTTGATATCAGATTCTAATTGAATACAGTTAATCTTAATTTTATCAATCAAATCTTAATTCATTATGGTTATTATGAATTTGATTCTTATAAGAAATACAGTTATGAATTTTACATTTCACCTTAGTTTATTTTTCTTAAAAAATAAAGGAATTACGTTCCAAATAAATCATACAAAACAGGATTTGATCCCACTTTATTTTTACAACACTTGTAATTACCAATGGAAATCTATTCTGCCAGGAGTGTAATATGTTATTACATATTACATGTAATATGTAATAACATATTACATGTAATATGTTATTACATATTACATGTAATATGTTATTGAGGGTGGGAGGGGCGGCATTAATGAAGGAATTATATGTTATTGATAGCAGAAGGGGAACATTAATGGAGGAATGGTGGGAGGGGGGCATTAATGGAGGAATTATATGTTATTGAAAGTGAGAGGAGAAACATTAATGGAGGAATTATAATATAATTCCTACATTAATGCCCCCTCCCACCATTTCTCAAGATGTTAAGTTGTCTTTGTCAAAATAACAATACATCTTATTAACCACAGTTGCCATAAGTTGTAACCCTAACCCTATTTATGAACTTTTTTATTTTCATAATAAATTATTCGCTCACGAAAAATATAAGAAATCAATAATTTCTCCGAAGGTAATGGGAGGGAACCGAACAGCACACTATATATAAAAATAATATAACAATGTGTCCGGTGAACAAGATCATTATAAGGTAAGATAACTATTAATAATTAGAACATAGTCAGCTTTCCACTCGTTAAATTATATTAGTGATTATTAGAATGAGCAAGAGAATAGATTTATCTCTTATAATGGATTGTCAATTTCATAACCCAGATACAATGTATACGTCAAGATGGTCGAAGCTCAAGCGTCATCCTGCCCATTCTATCTCTTGTCCATTGATTCTTCCTTTTTACACGCACTCAGTAAATAGAGGATATCATTGTCTCAATATATCCCGAGCACGCCTGGGAAAGCACTCATATCATTTTCGACTTCCTGAAGTTATGTCTGAGAATTGTTTGATCATGTGTGAGGATTGATTAATCTTGTTTGAGAACTGATTGCTCTTGTCTCCACTAACAACAATTTTATATGGTTGTGATTCGATCACACATAGAAAAGTTTTTATATGCTTGTGATTCGCTGACAGAGAGAACATTAGCACTAATATATGTATAATGCTATAATATGGTATGATCATTGATATTGGAGTATGTTGAACCGACAGGTAAAGCAACAACACTACGTATGGCAGCCACATAAATTTCGTAACCAAGATATAATGTTTACGTAAAGATGGTCGAAGCTCAAGCGTCACCCTGCCCATCGCATGCGGTCCATCTCTTCTACATTGATTCTTTCTCTTTACAGGCACGCCGTATGGAACACATATTTGTCTCAATATATCCTGAGAACGCCTGGGCAATCACTCATATCATTTTCGGGTTCAAAATGTTTTGTCTGAGAATTGATTGATCATATGTGGGAATTGATTAATAATTTTTGAGGATTGATTGCTCATGTCTCCACTAGGAACGTTTTTTATATGGTTGCGATTCGATCACAAATAAAAAAAAGTTTTTAAATGGTTGTAGTTAGCTTACAGAGATAACATCAGAAGCACCAGCACTAATATATGTATGATGCTATAAATAATAAATTATGTATAAATAATAAATTATAGACATATTGTATGATCATTGTTATTGGAATATGTTGAAGCAAAAAGTAAAGCAACACTAGGTATGGCAGCGACATAAATTTATTCATTAAAGAATACAACGCAATCGGAGATTTCATTCTTTTTTAAGAATATGCAGAAGCTACTCTCTAAAACATTCAATTATTTTTCTGTTGTATTCTTAAAAGCTTCAGCATATAAAGAAGATGACAAGAAGCTTGCAAAATTCCAAAATATGAAATAATTTAAAGGAGGCTCTGGATTAACAATATTTAAAATCATTTTAGTAAATGAATATTTATAAATATAATATAATACAATGTTTTAAAAATATAGAAACATATTATATATGTTTATATAATTTTATTAAAAAATAAAGTATAAACGAAACGACGTTATTAATTAAGTGTGCGTATACAATTTTTAAAAATAATATAAACCAAAAGATTTGAAAGATTTGTATTATTATTATTTTATTTAAAGTAAATGTAAAAATAATTTAAATTTGTCTTTAACTCATCTCTATAATTATCTTGTTAATTTTATTATTTATTATTATCAATTTGAAATAGTTATTAAATAGTCATGGGGCTACTCGGCCAGGAACTGCAGGTCGCACTTCTCCCAGGTTCATCATGAACAGTGATTTTAGCTCTTTATTATATAGGCTTTTACTATGTTTCCTACTCTGGATTTAAGTTTTTAACTCTGCTACTTCATTACAAAGCCTGGTGTGATTTTAGCTCTTTATTATATAGGCTTTTACTATGTTTCCTACTCTGGATTTAAGTTTTTAACTCAGCTACTTCATTACAAAGCCTGGTTCCTCTCGGGCAGGTATATTTTTTGGATTTTAACAGTTTTATGCTCAAAAGACTCACATGGTCTCTGTGGAACTGCAACAAGAAGGTCTCATCTATAAATTTTGTCTTACTTTATATCAAATACTTATTTTTAAAAAATAGTTAAACAAAACATATTATCTAAAAATATATTAAAATTAATACATAATAAAATACAACTGTTTAATTTTAAAATACAAAATTATATTTGTGAACATCCAAATAATTCAGAAACATGTTAAGATATTAAAAGCAGATTCCAACCATGAAAATATAATAATAACTTTAAACAATTTTAAACAAATAATATATTAAACAAATTACATTAATCCAATCATGTTTATAATATAAAATATTTATCAATTTGAATCAGCTTTTAAGCATATACACAAAAATATCACCCAACATATATTAAAAGTTAATGTAATATAAAAGTACATGTTTTAGTTTGCAAACACTCTGTGATATACGAAGACCATAAGAAAATGTTAAGAGTTAATGGAGACTTTTTACTACATTATAAATATGTTAAGAGTTAATAATAGCTTTTTAAGATTTTATAAGTTAAAAGTTAATTTGGAATTTTCAATCTATAATCTATAATGAGAATATGTAATGTTATTATTTTTGGTTTCCTCTTATTTAATGTTGGACCTTCATTACAACAATTCCCATAAATCATTATTCAGTATAAATTAATTTAACTCAATAAACATGTTATTTGAGTAATATTGTTGGAGGGAACACCATGACTTACAAGCCAAAGTAGTCACTTTCATTTATTAAAAAGTGGTTATAAAGTGATTATTAATTTTTAAATGAAAATTAAAAGGGGACGTAAAGATCATGTGGATTTCCACAAAGGAGGAGAGAACTAGAAGCTCTTTAGAGAAGTATAAAGGAAGTGTATCACCTCACCTTAGTCATTATAATTTGACCTCTTCTCGGAGTCTTATTTAGAGCCAAGTTTTTGTTGGGGTTTGAAAAAAACCTTCCGTTATTGATCTAGTTTTTGTGGTGCAATATCCACCCCAACTAAACAATTCAAGGATCCATCCAAATCATAATTGGGGCATCATCTTTAGTTTGTTTTCAGTTTGAAGGAAGAAATTTTTCTTAGAAGAGTTTGTGAGTTTCCACAGATGTCGATTTACCTATTGTGCAAGGCTTAAGTGAATTGAGGAGATCCTAGGATTGGTTGGAGGCTTGTGACATTGCGACGAGGCCCATGTGGTTCCTAGAAGGCTCAAAGTTTCCCTTGTTGCAGAGCTGATAGACAAATAGAGGCTGCAAGGGTCCTTTTTATGGCCAGTTCCCCTTACTACAAGTTTGTGGAACAGTGGAATGATCGCAATATTATGTGGAGAGGCTACGAGGGTTTTAGGAGAAGCCACAAAGTTATAGCAGGAAATTCGTGTCTTGAGGAAAGTTGTGGGTTCTCTAGTGGAAAAACTATGAGTTTTTTGGTGGGCCAAGTGCCTTGATTTGTTGAGGTCGCAGGCAGTGGAGATGAAAGACATCATTTTGAAGAGCCCTTCAACAACAACAGCATCTATAGAAGAGATATCAGTGCCATTTCTAGTTTTTTCATTGTTTGTACTATAGCTTCTACATCAACCATTGGTTGTTGGAAACATGCCAACGAATTTCCTTATGGGGTCACATGCACAAGCATGCAGCTATATTATTTCCCATGCATGCGATCTATTTATGAACTGTTCGTGTAAATATGTGATCTATTCATGATCAGTTTGTGTAATTGAATGATAGATGTTATATATGCGAGCATACCCATAGTGGTGTGAGTGCAATGTGTGAAGGGTGTGAGAGAAAGCTATGTAGAGAGCAGAGTGTGTATGAGGAGAGGATGATTGTATGCCTAAGATTTCCTATTGTAATTATCCCTTGAATAATAAGAATACCAACTATCATTTCTTGTGGTTTTTTCCCTCATTGGGTTTCCACATAAATCACTGTGTCAATTGTGGGATTCTTGTTCTTGGTTTAATGCATGTTTGATCTTGTTTGTTTATGCTCTATTTTATGCTATTTTTTTCTGTGTCCACTGCCTAACAAGTGGTATTAGAACTTAGATTTGAAGGAGTAGAGAGCGAAGGAGAAGAGAATCTGGTCGCTGGATTGAAGCACAGGTTAACCAATCCAAGTCGAGCTGAGTGAAGTGGATCAACCTAGGATAGGTTTTATTAAACCCTTGCAGGTTGTCCCTATGGAAAAGTGCGACAGTCGTAGGAACACTTCAGAAATTAAAAAAAAATCGACAACGACACGGGCACATAGTAGTACACAGTGTGACATTGTTGCAAGATGTAGTTTGACAAGCTGCGGCAATCTGCAAAGTGTGCCGAGTAAGTCGTCACAGGCTATCCTTTAAAAGGGTGTGACAATTTCTGTAATGCCCCATATCTTGGCCTTTTGGGAGTTAGAACATTGATTGTTTACTCATCTAAGTAATTCAATTCTTAACGTTTCTTTGGGCTTAGTTAGATTAAGATAGATATTTGAGATATGTACATATTGACCTAATTATGTGTTGTATGATATTATTCTCATAGTTATATACTCATGATGATGATATCTCTTTGGTTTGTTTAAACATGTAAGTTAAATGTGGAATTTGAGTACGCGGATACTAGTTCAAGCTATCATGTGAATCCATAATAGATGCCAGGCATGATAAAAATAATCATTAATTTTTTAATTTGAATGTCAATAAAGATATGGATCCTTATATGAAATTATTATGTATATACATAGATATGAGTTATTGGTGAATTAACTTACAGGTTAATGAGTTATGTGATGGCCAAATGACTGTAGTGTTGAGGTGACTTGGATGTTGTAGACATCAAGAAGATTGTATATGCTATATGTTGTACTTATTATTTAATTTATGATTCAAAATATTGCTATGATTTGTGGTGGGTGTGGTTTTAATAAGATGCAGAGCTTGTCGAGAGTGGTTGTTTGATGGCATGACTCTAAGAACAGTAGTTTCACAATAGGGCTTGATTCACAATAGGGCTTGATGTAGGGTGTTGACCCTAGTTCTATAAGGAGGGGTGGAGGTATTGCACATTGTTTATCCTCCAAAAGCTAGAGTCGTGGGAGGGTTGTGTGAAGTCATAAACGTGTGATGGCGACTGTTAGTTTCCTGTTGGGGAAGCTTGATCGAAATATATGACACTTCTTCTTACGGGTTCTATCTAGAGTTAGGTCAATATAGTTGACGCTCCATCTTAGTCCAACAGAGGAAAGGATAGGATGGAAGATGGAAGTAGGTTAGGAATGAATGATGCTTCGATGATAGTTGAGAATACTGATTGTGGATTAGAAATGCCACTATTGTTTACTCATTTGGTTTCTACCATATTTAAAACCCTCTTTTGAATTCCTATTGATATTTTAAGTGTAATAATGAGTTATTGATTAATTGGTGTAATTTTGTTCGTTAAGATTATTAAATTATGCATTACTTGATCTATTGTCCTACA
Source organism: Picea mariana (assembly GCA_032191745.1). Lineage (NCBI taxonomy): Eukaryota > Viridiplantae > Streptophyta > Pinopsida > Pinales > Pinaceae > Picea > Picea mariana. Next base: position 154,286 of record JASDQU010102156.1, on the reverse strand, counting down.
TGTCGTGGTGTGATCATATATAAACTATGCACTAGAGGCAATGGTTGTTAATCATTAGTATATGCATGAGATATGTGTCCGCTACGTACGCACACATACCCTAGACATGTACACTACTACAATTAATTAATGTATTAAATTAAAGTAGATTATTGACTATTTAATTGAATATTTATTGATTATGTAAATTATATTGCATACAAAATATCTAGAAGCATTAAATACCTTCTTTGACTTTGATTCATGGTTGGTATGATAAATTAAATGAGCATGGTGGGTTGTCATATACATTTCGGGGAAACTTATCAAATTGTATTTATTAGCTAGCATGAGAAGAAAGACTTTGCATTTTATTTATTGTTGTTTAATGCAAATCATTTATATTTTAGTTTTATTTTAATCTTTTCCCAAAAATCTAGAGAAGGGAGGTTGATGGATAATAATGATGGTGGTTGAGGAGACTTGGGGAAGGGTGTATGGAAACTTGATAAATAGGAAGAAGAAATGGTGAGGAAAGGAGGATGGGGGAGGTTTAAGCATGATGAGAGGTTGTGAAATTCTTGTGATAGTCTTATTAAAGAATATGTGCTTTGTTGTTCTTGGAGTCACGGCCACAGAGGGCCAAGAAACTGAAACATTTCTTGGAGCTAGGAAGCCAGCTAGGATCATAGTTGGTTGGGAGGATTCTGTTGTTTTACTTTGGGCAGACGAGAAAATAATGGTTGGAAGCATCTTCCGACTGCTAGTAAAGATACATTGCAATTGTTGAGATTCAACAGACCATGGAGGAGGTATTTTCATTGGTATTTTGGTGTACATATGTTTTAAGCTTTTTGTCTTAGTGTTAACACAATACTTAATTCATCATGCTAGTTACAGTTATCAATGAGCAAATGTAAGAGAGTTGTAGAAATGAAAATCAATGAAATTATGTTAAATTAAAGTTATTGATGCATATGTATTTAATGAGTGATTAATTGCCTAACATCCTAGGTGGGTGTTACATTTGGTATCAGAGCCTTGGTTCTAAAACTGGGCCAAGGGGACAATGATTATGTTGTGTTTTTATTTAAATAAAAACAAATGATAAAATGATAAATTTCATATTTATGAATAGCAACTATAGAAATGTGAAAGACAAATGAATCTATGAAAAGAAATTTAGGTTCTATGAAAAACAAATCAAAAAAAAAAAAATGCTAAATTTTAGAGTTATATTGTAGCTATAGGAATAAATGAAGTGTTCCTAAACAAACAAAGAGATAGTATGGTCTATTAACTTGGAGAAAAATGTGTTTCTTTGAAAGTGCAAGAATGCATAGTAACCCCCTTTTAGATCTTTTCGTCATCATAAAATAGAGCATGAGCGTAAACGAAGATTGTCCGAAGAGTGTTGGGCAGGGATGATTTTAAGAATGGAAATTTGTTTTAAAATGTAGAAAACTTGGTAAATATTATTGATCCTTCATATTCCAACTATAAAATGTTTGGCGACATTTTTTGTAAAAATATTCAAATTTCTAAGGATTTTGTATACTTTGTATAATGTTTTGGGGAATTTTAAGGTCAAATAATTGTATCCTATAGAATTTGGGTGAAATATTTTTAGAATAGCAAATATTTTTTTGGGAAAAACCATGGAAAATTAGCCCATGAGCGAAATTTAGTCCCTAAAATCATCCCCGGTGTTGGGAGATATCAAGTGTACTTGCATCTTTAGTGAAAGATGGTAACATGGAACTTAACATTCCTTCAAACAGACATGGTATCGCTCCCCAAATGTATAAATTAATCTGGCACTCTGCAACAATGATAAAATACCTTTCTCAATAGATTTCTCTTCTTATTAGTGGAAGCATGCACCAAAATATGTGACATGACAAAGAAATTATCTGCCTCTTCAATGCAACCAATATAGCCAATTAGTGAAAGTTTAATGAATAACACTTCTCTACATGTGGGGTGATTTAAATGACAATGGAAACCCATTTGAACGTTTAATGAATAACACTTCTCTACATGTGGGGTGATTTAAATGACAATGGAAACCCATTTGAATGAGATCACATGTAGTATATATATGAGTATAAAAACAATAAGCATCCTTCAGATTCAAAGTACAAAGTACAGACAAGGATGGTGAGCAAAGATCGGTTCATAAAGATACCAGCGAAAAACATATGTATAAGGAATCTTGGACCTTTGGCCAAAAATCTTCCTGTTGTGTTAGTGGGTAACTCTTAAATGAACACTTTCGATCTCCCAAGTGGATCATCCTCTCAAAACTTTTTCCATATATTTAGAGGAGAGTGTTGAGTTCTATGGGTTTCCCTTCACCATGCTCCAGTTAGTGGCAATCCTTTCCATAGATCCTATCATTTCTTGTCCCCATCTTTAAAAAAAAAAACCTAGAGCGATTCATACGGATATTTTTTTTAATAGGGAAGGGGAAGATAAACCCCTCCAAGAATTATCTTCACTTCATTTTCAAGCTAGATAACGTCTTCTTTCGTATGCTTCATATTATCTATTTCGTTTTCCAACTAAAAAAAGAAAAGATATTCACGATTGATTGGTTCAGCAGGGTCCAACAACTTTTTCAATTTGGCTTGTCATCATCTACAAAGGAGTAGGACTAAGAAAGTACTTGTTTGTGCATTATTTTGGGTAGTAGTAAAAACTAGAAAAACTCCAATGAGAGTTTGTTTTGTTGGTTCTTCTTCTGTGCAGAATCTATATAACTCTGTGTCATACTCACATTCTCTCGTCTCAAGATACTCTATAACTAACTTTTTCCTTTGTCCTCCTTTAACACAAAAGGAAATACCCCAACAAAGAGCTCCTTTTTCTATTAATGTGCAAGATCAATCATGAAACTCTGGTGTGCCTCTGTGATCAAGGAAGAATCGATACTTAGATCGCGTAGAGGTACCAAAATGTAGGAGGCCCGAGAGGAGAGAGTTAGGTTCTCTATATTATCTTGTATTATTGGGGAGCTATTCCCCCGTGCCTATTGCCAGCGGAAGCATTTCATGAGCTCTGCCAAACCCTTCTTTATCGATCTATCGAACTTGCTTGATAGGCCCTTCAGGAATACTCTGGAGGGTCTAGAAAGGTGAAAGTGGCACTAGAGACGAGCCACGCTGGGAAGTTAATATCCTATTTTCTAGTAAAAGTTAATATCCCATTTTCTAGTAAACCCCCTGGCTGGAGATATAGAGTTAGTTTCCTTTCTTCCTTTTTTGGGAACAATTTTGTCGGTTTGGGTAACCAACACTCCTGCACCCAAGACTTTTCTATCTATCTTGGATAAACCCTCAAACAATGGAATATTTTCTGAATGCTACAAAGATATTTCATTTTAGGAAAAATAAATCTCACCGTCAATGCCATTCATTTGTGTTCTTCTTCCCTACTACAAAATATCTCAATGTACACTTATGGGACAATCAATGACAAGGGTGCTCTAATTCCCAATAACAGAAAAGTCAGATAAAACCCAAACCGACAGTGCCACTTGAAGAAGACCATCTCCGGAAAGGCCATGATGTGACTTCTTCTTCATTCATGTCACATCTATTAAGTAATTAGTAAGAAAAAAAATAAAGAGTCACCATATGTTTATATATCTATTAATGACTGCAGCTACTTCCGTGTAAATTTTGTTGTGAATTTAAAGTCCCAGATTTGCACATATCATTGCGAATTGAAACTTGGTAGCCTTTCTGAAAAGTGACCATTTTTATTATTACATCATCTTTGGTCGATTTTAGAAAACACAAGAGATATACCTAAATCCCTACGTTTTTTATTTTTTAAATTATTACGTTTGATTTTTCTTCATTTCTAATCGCATCTTTCAAAGAGGAGAGTAGTGAGCCTCTGAGAAATGTATATCCGTTATAGTGATTCAATCGATGCTAAGATAGATATAAAAATGTTGTAGAGATGAGTGTCTTTAGTATGAATCAGAACAAATATTCTATTATTGACAAGATCCTGAGTATAATACATCTCTGTCTCTCTTAGCTAACCCATGTCTTGAAAAAAAAACAAACAAACAAACAAAAAATTACCTAAGATAACAGGATTGAAGAAATTGGGAAACCATAATTAGTTGCCCTGGTAAACATGAATAACATGCAATTGATGGAATTAACAAAATGTGATGATTTACTTCTGATTGAGCAATTAGAATAAAACCATGCCTATATTAGTAGACGTGAAGGAAGAGGACATTCAAGGGTAGGCATATTCCGATCCATTATTGTTGTTCATTGGCATTACGATTCAACTGATCAGGGGCCCGCCTACAAATGAATACATGCCTTTGATTGAATGTAAGATGGTAAAAGTAACTAGTTAAGAACTTGAAGATGTGTTTCTTTCTTAAATGCTTGTTTTGTTGCCACATATAGCCGCGTAGCCAGGATAGTTGGTCGTAACTCAGTTGCAACATGTTCTACTTAAACAAAATAGTTTATAAACTGTTTTGAATTCCCAGAAAATAATAAAACACAAAAAAAAAATCATTGTTAATGTTTTCGCCAATCTTATCCCAATAACTTTATTGCCCACTTCAAGTAAAATGAATTTCATTAGTACCATCAAATAAAACCCATTCCATCGTATATATATATAGATTCATGTCATTTCCTAACTATGAATAATTTAGGGATTCTCTGGTCTCTTTTATTTACTATGAATGATTTAGGGATTCTCTGGTCTCCCTCGTCTCAGTATTGATTGTTGTCTTCGACATATATATATATGGAGATATTACAATTAAGCTCACTTCAATGGTTCAAATAGAAATGCCTCCCTGTCTTACATGGGACGAAAGCTTAAAACGAATTTGAAACCTAATAATATATTTAATGGAAAACAAAATTTTATCAACTCATGAGAAAGAAACGACATTTAGGCAGATTCCAATCTTAAATCTGTCTGGCATAAGCCTCGCTGATATTTTGTTAACTGCAAGTGACAGAACATTACAGTGTGAGCCAAATTGTTATTCAGTGTTGTTATTTAATGGGAGTTGATAAGCATGTAAATTTTTGTAAAGGCAAAAGCCCGCACAATCCACCATGACCTATGACTAGTAATGTAACATATGTAATAAATGCGTGTAGAGTTAGAACTCAGCGCCATCACACTTGTCGTCGTCCATTGAGACAATTCACAATTTTTTTTTCAATGGAAAAGTATGAAGAATGAATGGATAGTTATCAAATATCAATTGATAAACTTAAGTCAAAGCTAGGTTACAAAACTCTAATTTTATATTCAAATAAATACAAATACAATTAATAAATAATAAAAAAAAATAAGGTTGAGTTTGATATTATACCATGTAATCTCTTACTTATTATGTTGTTACTGTGCATTGAATATTTTAAAATCCTCGCAATGAATCTATCCAAAGGCATGACGTATTCGATATAATAAATTTAATAAAGTTATAAACTTTAAGTTTATTTATTTTATTTATAATTTTTTTAAAAATTTTGAATTTAATAAAATTATAAACTTTGAGTTTATTTATTTTATTTATATATTTTTTTTAATTTTAAATATCTATATGAATAATTTTAAATTTGTTATTATTATTATAATATTTATAAAAAGATTTATAATAATGGTTTATTTTCTTATTACATAGGTATTTAGTCTTAAAAAATTTACACTATATGTTTAAAATTAAAGGTGAATGTTAGTAAAACTTGGGTGTTAGATGGTGTTTGGGTGGATGGTAAAGTGAGAGGTCATATTCAATTCTAAATTTTAGTGAAGCATACCCATAAGTATGATTGTTAGTGCAATTGAGGGACATGGCCTAAGTGAGCCTAGTTCATATCACCTAGATTACCCCATCTTAACATTGCTAAGAGAGAAATGTGTATGGATATTGCAAAATGGACATCGATTACTTGTAAGTTACGAGAGAATCGACTTCATAAGGAGATCAACGAGTGATAGGATATCTTGGTGTTCTTATAATATGAGTGAAGACCTGTGATGGTTCCCACACATAATACTTATGTGTTTTGGATGAAAAGATGTGACTTTATATAGCACCACTTGTTCTCCCAAGAACGTAGGCTAAATGACTATTGTCAAGTTAAAGAAACAATACCAAAATTTTGAAGAGAAAAAAAAAATGACATGGGGTGCAATATATGGAAGTTTAGCTAGCTTAGGAGTGTAGCTTATGCACATGAGCTTCTTTTGTACTTAAGTGTGGGTGGGAAAGAGCCTTGACCCTAGAGAGGGTGTAGTGTTGAGTTTTCCATATCAAGCATTGTGGATTATATTCAATCATTATTCAAGTTAGTATGGTGACATTGACAACATAGCGTTCTATCAAGTGCTTATGTTTAGTTCTACGTTCTTACAAACATTCAAAGGGATACTATAAGTGGGCCTATGTTGTGAACCTAGAACTTGAGTTTCGAATAATAAGTGAAACATCGTTACAATATGATTATTTATATCTTAATGTGTGATGGGGTATATCAACCAGTTTCTATCGGCCAACAATGTTAAGTAAACTCATGTATAATTTTTGATTTTGACTTACTTGTACCAAGGTAGTGGAGTTTATGTATATATAAATATAGATATATATATATATATTAAAGAATGGTAACTTTAGTACAATGAGTGATAAATACCTTAACTAATTCTAGTTGAATAAGATTAAGGAATGAAGAAAGATCCCATATAAGTTCTTTGGAGAGAACACTTTGTGAAGAGGAGGTGTCCCTTGATTTGGGAATGGAACCCTCATAGTAAACTTATTATTGAATTAGATATGTTCATTAACCTATGTGACAACATGGTGCCCTTTTAGAATAAGTATGTTTTGTAATAGTTTTATTCATAGGAAGAATGTCATGCCTTAACAACAATGGGGAGGGCCCTAGACAAGAAATTTCCTTGGTCGATATCCAATTATATGACTTCATACGAGAGTGACATTGAGTACAATGACCAAACAAACCTTGAAGTGATGACATCACATGACAATTAAAGTCAATAATAAGTGTTTATAATTACCAAGATATCCCAAGTGGGATTGTATGTATGGCCTAATGAAAATTATATCAAACCCAATATAAGATTCACTTAACTAGAGAAACGATGATAAGATAATATTCTAAGATTCCTATTGAATAAGGGTATTCTCAGTCAATATCTAAAAGAATTAAAATGTTTTTAATCAAGTGAAGGTCTAGTGGGACTAGTATAGCACAATATTTTCTATCATGAAAGACAATTAATAGTTGTGCCATAAATTTTCCTTGTATTGAGAATGACCATAACTTCGGGACGAAGTTTCTTGAAGGGTGGGTGTATGTAATGCCCCATATCTTATCCTTTAGGGAGTCAAAACATTGATTGTTTACTCATCTTAGTAATTCAATTCTTAATGTTTGTTTGGGCTTAGTTAGATTGAGATAGATATTTGAGATATGTACATCTTGATCTAATTATGTGTTGTACGATATTATTTTCACTTTTGTATACTCATGATGATGATATCTCTTTGGTTTGTTTAAACATGCAAGTTAAATGTGGAATTTAGGTACGTGGATACTAGTTCAAGTTATGATGTGAATGCATAATAGATGCCAGGCATGATAAAAGTAATCATTCATTTCTTAAATTGAATGTCAATACAAATAGGGATCCTTATATGAATTTGTTATGTATATGCCTAGATATGAGTTATTGGTGAATTAACTTACAGGTTAATGAGTTATGTGATAGTTAAATGACCATAGTGTTGAGGTGACTTGGATGTCGTAGACATCAGGAAGATAATATATGCTATATGTTGTACTTATTATTTAATTTATGATTCAAAATATTGCTATGATTTGTGGTGGGTGTGGTTTTAATAGGACAAACAACTTCCCTAGAGTGGTTGTTTGATGACATGACTCTAAGAATAGTAGTTGCACAATAGGGCTTGATGTAGGGTGTTGATCCCAGTTCTATAAGGAGGGGTGGAGGTATTGCCCACTGTTTATCCTCCGAAACCTAGAGTCATGGGAGGGTTGTGTGAATTCACGCTCCCCTAGACGTGTGATGGTGACTTCTAGTTGCATGTTGGGGAAGCTTAGTCAAAATGTATGACACTTTCACTTATGGGTTCTATCTGGACTTAGGTCAATATAGTTGACGCTCCATCTTAGTCTAAGAGAGGAAATGATAGGATGAAAGATGGAAGTAGGTTAGGAATGAAGAATGCTTTGATGTTAGTTGAGAATACTAATTGGGGATTAGAGATGCCAATATTGTTTACTCACTTGGTTCCTACCATATTTAAAACCCTCTTTTGAATTCCTATTGATATTTTATGTGTAATAATGATTTATTGATTAATTGGTGTAATTTTGCTCGTTAGGATTATTAAATGACTCATTACTTGATCTGTTGTCCTACATGTCTTGGTGTGATCATATATGAAATATGCACTAGAGGAAATGGTTGTTTATCATTAGTACATGCATGAGATATATGTCCTCTATCTACGCACACATACTCTAGACATGTACACTACTACATTTAATTAATGTTTTAATTATTAAAGTAGATTATTAACTATTTAATTGAATGTTTATTGATTATGTAAATTATATTGCATACAAAATATCTAGAAGCATTAAATGCCTTCTTTGACTTTAATTCATGGTTGGTATGATAAATTAAATGAACATGGTGGGTTTTCATGTACATTTTGGGGAAAATTGTCATATTTCATTTATTAGCTAGCATGAGAAGAAAGACTTTGCATTTTATTTATTGTTGCTTAATGAAAATCATTTATATTTTAGTTTTATTTTAATCTTTTACCAAAAATCTAGAGAAGGGAGGTTGATGGATAATAATGACGGTGGTTGAGGAGACTTCAGGAAGGGTGTATGGAAACTTGATAAATAGGAAAAAGAAATGGTGAGGAAAGGAGGATGGGGGGAAGTTTGAGCACGATGAGAGTTTGTGAAATTCTTAGAAGATATAATTATTGTGATAGTCTTCTTAGAGAATATGTGCTTTTTTGTTCTTGGAGTCACAGGCATGGAGGGCCAAGAAACCGAAAGTTTTCTTGGAGCTAGGAAGCCGGCTAGGCTCCTAGTTGGCTAGGAGGATTCCGTTTTTTCACTTTGTCAAGTGGGAAAAGAATGTTGAAGGCATCTTCCTACTACTAGTAAAGATACATTGCAATTGTTAAGATTCAACAGACCATGGAGGAGGTATTTTCATTGGTATTTTGTTGTACTTATGTTTTAAGTTTTAAATCTTATAGTTAACATATTACTTAATTCATCACGTTATTTATAGTTATCATTGAGCACATGTAAGAGAGTTGTGGAAATGAAAATCAATGAAATTATGTTAAATCAAAGTTATTAATGCATATGTATTTAATGAGTGATTAATTGCCTAACATCCTATATGGGTGTTACAATTTCTAATATTCGCAGGTGATCCTCATTGAAAGGTGCGACGATCCAAAAAAATTAAAGGAAAAATTCGATGGTATGAAGGGTTTTTTGTCTTATTAAAAAAAATACATGGTCATGAGTGGATGTTTAAAAGGTGGAGGCGAGTTTTAATAAAGGTGGGATATAAAATAATATGTGAAGCGGATCTTTTTTTACAATATAAAAAGATGAGGTGGATCCTTTGGTAAAAGGTAAAAGGTGAACCTTTTATGTTTTAGAAAAAAAGGTTTTTTAATATATATATTTTGAAACCTTTTTTTAATTTTAACCTTTTTTTTTATAAGAGCCTAGTTTATTAGAAGCTGTGATTTAATTTTGGGTGGTGTGTGCTAATGGAGAAAGTGCAGAGTTCTAAGTTTGAGGTGGAGAAATTAAGTTGAAAGAATAGATTTGAATTATGGAAACTCAACATGTGAGATATGATTGTGCAACAAGGATTGCAAAAGGCCTTGGCTAGAAAATCAAAGAAACTAGAAAGCATGACAGACGAGGACTGGGAGGATATGGATGCAAGAGCGCTTAGTACTATTCATTTGTATCTGGAAGTTTAAGTGTTGTTTAAGATCAATGAAGAGGTGAAAACACCAGGTGTGTGGAACAAACTAGGTATATGACAAAGAACATGTCAAACAAAATCTTCTTGAAGAGGTAGTTGTACATCTTGTGGATGAAATAAGGTATGAAAATTGTTGATCACTTGAATTTTTTCGACACTCTGTTTCTTGAGTTATCTAGTATGGACATAACATATGAAGACGAGGACAAGGAAGTTACACTACTATGTTTGTTTCCTCAGTTTTGCGATCATCTCGTCACAAATGTGTGGTTTAACTGAACAAATGTCATTGATTATGACATTGTTGTGGGAGGAAATGAGGAGATGATATAGTAAGGAAACATCAATAGTAGAAGCAATGGTGGTTAGAGGTTGATCTATAGAAGGAGGGTAATATAAAAAAGGTACAACCATGTCTAAGTCAAACGATAGTAAGGGTAAGAAAAAATGTTGGTTTTGTGGAAAATCTAGGCATCTCAAGAAGGATTGTTGGAAAAGACAACAAGCATCCAAAGAGGACTCCACAAAACAAGAAAAATTGGCTATAGGTACAGTTTATGAAGTTTTTTTTGTATTTTCTATCTCTCTACCTCTTTTCACATAGAAGGTGTAGGGTGCTGATGGCTGAGCCACCGTGAAATTAAAAAAAATAAAAAAATTGCATTTACTTTTGAGTTGTAAAATTTTTTGATTGCATGTAAATGGGAATATGTCTCTAAGACCTGGATAGGCATGCATACCCCAGGTTTATTAGGTCACCTATGAAAATTCTAGAAGTAGATTTAGGTATATTTAATATGTGGGGGGGTTGGGGGGGATGTATGTTAAGTTATCCTTAACTTGGTGAAAGAGTTAATGGGTTAAATCTGTTTTTAGGTGAAAGCAAGATGTTTTTCAGGTCCATGTGTTTTGGGTATCCCGTGGTATTATGTCCATGGATTTACATGCAATGAATCCTATAAAAGGCTTGGTGAACTCCATTGTAAATGGTCCTGGAGGTAATCGGTGAAGGATTTCTTGGTTAGTTTGGCCGGATTTGGTCAAAGTTGTTCGAATGAAAAGTTTGAGGTGGAGCAGTGTGTCTAGTTTAGAAAGGTGGGTATGTACAAGGGTTGATTTGTTGGCAGGTCAATGAAGTGTTTGAGAATACATGATGAAGGTATGTTCATATCCATGGAACTTAGAAAGTATTGCATGGAAGTTGGGATTGAATAGGCATGTTCAGTAATGCCAAGTTGCAACCATAGCTGTGGACAGAAGAGGTTGTTCTATCTGGTAACTCGGTCACCATAGGTTGGAAAAGATAGGAAAATTTTGGAAGATGTATGAACATTTCATCTGGTAATTACTCAAATGTGAAATTATTCGGTTGTGGTGCCTATCTTTTTTATCAGTAGTCTAAGAAGGACTCAGATCGAACAGTTATATCTTTGATATGGCGTTGATGTTAAGGGGTGCAGGCTATGGGATCCTACTACCGACATAATCATCATGGACAAAGATGCAGTTTTTAATGAATCGCCTTTTATAAATCAAACATAGTAAAATATGAGAGGTTCAAAGCATGGTTGGTAGAAAAAGGTATTTGGAAGGTATTGATTTCCATGAAAGTTTCTCACTAGTTGTTAAAATCTTGTTTCTATTCATGTTGTGTTAGAACTAGTTGTGATAGTATAGCTAGATGTTAAAATTTCTTTACAAGTATTTTTTCGGATAAGGGGATGTATATGGAACAACCAGAATGATTAGTTCAGAATTGTAATAGAATATCTGTTTGCAAACTAAAAAATCATTGTATGGCTTGAATCATGCTAGGCAAATGGTACAAGATGTTTGATTCCTTCGTAATGAGCCAAATTTTACAAGAAGTTACTATAACCATTGTGTTTATGGTATATTAATTATATTGGTGTTATATATTATGCTTGTTTTTAACGTTCAAACGCCAAGATGCCACCAACATTACGTTTTTCATTGATTTTTATGTGTTTTCTAGTTGTGTCATTTCATCAAACACTTTGCAAACTTCATTGTCATGTGTTTCTATAGGGTTTAATATGATGGTTTAATGTGTTTTTGAAGACAATAATCAAAGATGATGCAACAATGGAATGTACTCAACGAAATGCAAAATAAACAACACAACAAATAACCATAAGTACCTCACATTTGATTTATTAATAATAGATCTCTAACCTCATGAAAATGGTGCATATCTGGAATAAATATAACTGAATAGAGTGTTGGGTTGATCAATATTCCAAGCTACAAGATAGAACAATATCCAGGCTTCCAAAATCCTCTCCAAGCTGAAGACAATGTAACACTGTAATCCAATGGATACCCTCTCCTATATGTGATGCCCTGTCTCTCATAATGCGCAAGTCGTGGCTGGAATAGATCAAGGGAAGTATGAGCTCCTCTATGATGGAATCAAAGCATTGAAAAATCCATTATAATATATATTTGATGATTTCAAGAAGGTATGAGGAGTGTTAGACTAATACGTCAACTGGAAGACCCCCAAACTATACTGTCTCTAATGACAGATGTGCCCTCCTAGCTGAAAGAAGACAATAATTAAACCTCCAAGAATATAGCTCCCAAACTATTGAAACCCACTGCCCAATTGTATATCGAGTGATAGGAAGGCACCATGCCAAATCTCCAATTTTTGGGGAATGTTATTCCCCTCCAAAACACAATATCTAAAATGAACATTGTGCCCTCTTCTAGGTCAAACTCAACTTCCTGAATGAAAGACCGAGTGGGATGAAGTATACCTACTAAGATTGATTCATGTAGGTTTTATTGTGATGAAATTAAATCTAGGAGTGAGATATGCTATGATCTAGCTTTCCCAAACTAGATCAAATCTTCCTCCCACAAGTGATGTGCCCCTCCTGTTGGAAACCCCCAACGTTACGCAACTCCTCTCTCTAAACCTGTAGAATCCACCTGTAACTTTGATAGAAATGATGTAGAATGTTGAGGGAGAAATATTTCACTGCCGTGATGAAGCTTGGACTAGGTTGGGTGGAATCTTTCACCACCAAGATTATCTCTAGGGTTTGTTGAGTCAAAACCTTCAAAACCCCCAAGTGCATGGGCTCGATAGCAAGAAGCCAAATATCAACTAATAAACAACATCAAGAAGAAATAGAGTCCCCTATCTCTCTTTTATCCTTCATTCTAATCTTGTCTCTCCAATTGAATTTTACTTTATTTGATTATTAATTAATTAATTAAATCACTTTAATTAATCAATTAATCATTTTACCTCTAAAAAGTGGTTTATCCCTCCTCGTGGCTTCTTTGGCCACTGAAAGTCACTTATAATCATCCTATCCTATAGTGTTATTCCTCCTGATTCTGATGAGGTATTACACTAAGAGGTTCCTCCAAGTATTATTCCCAATATGACCGCCCTAGTGAATTTAATTAACATATAGCCCAAAATAACTTAAAATTACAGAAATCGTCGGAATGCAATGGAACCAAAGCCAAGTTGTGTGGAATGGATCATGATCATGAAATAAGATGAGCGATGCAACTCAGGCCCAATAAAACCCCTCAATAGATCATGTATTCTCTATCACTCCCGTCTAGCTACTCTACTCAGCATAACACTCTATAATATAATGGTGCCCAAAAGTGGGGATATTACAGTCCTCCCTGCTAGAAAATTTCTTGTCCTCAAGAAACAACCAAATCAATCCACATATAATACTGGGGTTTCGTGTCCACCTGTGGGACACAAAGTAGGCTCCATCCAAATATGAAATATCATACACTATACCCCTTGGATCCCATATCAATATGTGAACTGCAATACCCTGTGAGGCATAATCCTATAACATGTCAACACCATGAGTCTCCTGTAAATGACACCTGGCGTCAACCCGGAATGAGTCTATCCTCCAAGTCCATACCAATACCAACATGGTCTGCACCAACTGAACATGTTGTTTCCATACTGAGGTACTACACGACCTTAATGAATCACCCTCAAATGACGTTCTCCCCTCAATATTGAAGTACAATGGAAATTCAATGTGAAATTTCCCTACAGAGATCCACTCACCTCTTTCAGTCAATTAAGTGCTCAGCCCTGCAATCCCCATGTCCCATGCTAGTATCTACCCAATATCACCATGTTGACGCTGCACTAATATGATCATGACTGTCTACTCACATCATACATACTAGATCACCCACTCCTAGATCTTCATGTTGAAATATCTTTGAAAACTATACCTGTTGTGAAGAAACTAAACCTGAAAAGGTATCTCTATGGGAACAACATCTTCCCAACCATATCCATACTTGATCATGAGTATCAATAGGGAGAAATTGTCTCACCTCATAGAACAAGCCCCTGCAAGCCCTCTCAAAATCATCTAAGAGTGAAGTATGTTTCTCTCTGGCATGATCTGGGCCATCATAAGGTGAAACAACCTACTAAACAAATGGACTCCCATATCCCATGGAAAAATTGCAATTTCATCACTTCTAATCCCCACTAACTTCTCATGTGTAATACTAATAATTGTCATAATCCCTCCATGCTCATCCCCATGAGAATATGGATATGTGTCACCCTCTAAGATGTCTTCTATCCCATGCCCTAATATGCTCACCATCACACCCAAGGTCTCAATTGTCTGTCTCTGATGGTCCACCCCTATTCTATTGTGTGCCATAAAGAATCTCTTATTAGGTGGTCTCGGCCTACCAACTCTCCATGTCCCTTGCCACTGTCTATCTCCCCTATGTTGTTGTCCATGACGAAAGTATCAAAAAAAGATAACACAAAAATATGTAACCAACTGTAGGACTTGAAAGTATCGTATACTTTGGTCAATCCCTAGGACTGGACCAAAATCTCATCCACTAGAACCCATGGTGAATCAATGTCTAAAATACAACTATCAAGTACAATAGTAGATAACTCCACAGACGGTTGATCAATCACTCTCCCTCCATCACCACTCGGATAGTTGTTGCTATTGGGAAGGTGATATCCCAGAACTATGTGTTGTTGCAAGGGAGAGGAATCTCCATGTTACACTAAGTGTGTCTCCTCCCTGTAATCCAATTCATCCCTTTACATCCCACGATACATCTCTCTCATCATCATATGTTCAAGGTGTATTGTCATATCATTCTCTATGTGAATATCAACCAATATTGGAGCACAAACGATAGTGTCCTTGTAGCTTCCCCTCTCTCTTGAATCCTCATGTGTATGTGTATGACTGATTGTCTCAGAAATACCCATGAATGGTGGCCCCTGTGACACCCAGACATACTCCAAAAATGTAACTAAGGAATATATCTCACTCTCTACCGAGATAGATATGGTGTATCTCTGACCAGTCTTCTCAAGGAGCTCCTCCAATCTAGACTCTCATTCTTGAAGGGTTGTCTATGTTCCTTTCAATAATAATCGTGTGCTCACCAACTCATGAGTGAGTCATTCCACCTCCAACTCCTACTCTCTCAGGGCCCTGTGACACATCTCACCAACCTCCAATAGGTACTCTTTGTCCATCAAAAACTACTGGTACACGGCCCTCATCATAGTCACCCTCTCCCATAATCCATGGAAACTTTTCCATCTGAACTATCATGTCCCATAGATTCCCTCCAAAAATAATTTTCCACCATTGCATGTGTGTCATTAATGTTCCTAGTGCTTTCCATGATGATGTCCTCACTGACTCTGAATTGTCATGCCAAGTATCGTGACTCATGATCACGGTCCTGTTGAGGTGGTACCTCATGCCCCTCACTTCCAATGTCAACCGTGGAATCCCCAACAATACTCTCTACAAAAGGTAAGGTACTGAAATGATCAATGTCCTCTGTGCTATTGGGTTCGCCTGTATGTTAATGAACACCATCACCAACTTCTACCCCAATATGAATCACCCTGTATCATGTATGGGCAATCATATCCTCATGCGCACTCACCCTGCTACTATCATCTATTCTTGGATCCCATACATGTTTGTCTGGACATGTGCTATGATCATCCCGACTAATAAGGAGTGCATCCACATCACTGTGGAATAGTCCTGGAAGTGACTGTCCCATCAAACTGTCAGTCTCCATAGCCTAATAAAACAATGGAGTCTCCAAAATAGGTGACTCAATCTCCTCATGCTGATAGGTATGTGTAATCTCTACTATCTCCAAGTCATGTCTCTTCTCCTGGGCCTGCATATCCATATGCCCCTCATGTACAATCCTCACGCAAGGCTCCTCCACCATATCATAGATGCCACTAATATTCTCATGTGTCGTGGCTATCATAAGAGTATCAAAATATGACAAATGTGTCACGGTCATAATAGAAAGCTCATCATCCCATACACATGACTCCTTGAAATCCATGTCTACACCCAAAGGTAGGTCATTTGACCTCCTAGTCTCATCATGTCTCAGTTTTAACATATGTGAATCCTCACACGTGTCACCATTGTTCTGTAGTGATGAACCCTTAACACTTCCTGATGTGGAAGATAAAGAACATCTGCTAACATCATGTCCAAACAATTGTCCCTCAAATGTGCAAGAATCACTATAATCATCAGACTACTCTAAATAGGCATCTATCGTTGGATCCTCATATATATCCTCATCCTCACTATCATAGTGCACCTCAACAATGTGCACCTTCCTTTTACCCCTGCATATGTGGTCTGGCTCCCAAGTCTCTTTGCAACTGTAGCAAATTTCTTTTCTCCTAATGGGTGTAGGGTTAATTTGTTCTTCTTTCCAACTAGTTGCTCTGGCTCTATTTTCCTCTTCTACGACGACCCAATGTGTAACCTCATATTTTCTCCAAATAGTATTTTTAAAGGATACAAACTGATGGAATGTTATTAGATCCCTGAGAATCTCATTGAGGGTTTGATATTCCTTCTCTCAATCAACAATCCCTCTAGCAAAATCCCACATATCCATCTCTCCTTATGGAATACCTCTTAGGATGGAACGAGTTATGGCTCTGATGCATGCACTAATCTCCACTAGCTGGGAGGATCAATGCTCTGATATGACTATAATGTTCCCAAGCCAAGATGCCAAGAAAATTGTGTTTTTCATTGATTTTTATGTGTTTTCGCGCTGCACCATTTCATCAAACACTTTGCAAACTTAATTATCATGAGTTGCGCTAGTGTTTAATATGATGGTTTAATGCGTTTTTTCATCCAATAATCAAATATGATACAAAAATGGAATTTAATTAATGAGATGCAAAATCAACAACACAAGAAATAACCATAAATACCTCAGATCGGATAAATATTAATAATAGATCTCTAACCTCATAAAAAATGGTGTAGATATGGAATACATATACATGAATAGAGTGTTGGGTTGATGAAGCTTCCAAGATACAAGATATAAGAAGATCGAGGCTTCCAAAATCCTCTCCAAGCTGAAGACCAAGTAACACTGCAATCCAATGGATACCCTCTACTATATGTGATGCCCTCTCTCACATAATGCACAAGTCCTGGATGAAATAGATCAAGGGAAGTATTGAAAAAATCGATGAGAAGGTATATCTGATGATGGAAAGAAGGTATGATGAGTCTCGAAGTAATATATCATCTGGAAGACCCCCAAACCATAGTGTCTCCAATGACAAATGCGCCCTCCTAGCTGAAACAAGCCAATAATTTGGCTCCAAGAATATAGCTACCAAACTAATGATACACATTGTCAAACTATAAATCGGGTGATAGGAAACTACCATCAAAATCTCCAAGATGTTGGGAATGTTATTCCCCTACAAAACATAGTATCTCAAATGATTAGTGTGCCCTCCTCTATGGAAAACTCACCTTCTTGAATGAAGGAGTGAGTGGGTTGAAGTATACCTACTAATAATCATGCAGATATGTGCTATGGTGATGAAAATCAATTCAAAAGTGAGATCTACTATTATGTAGCTTTCCCAAGAGAGATTGAATCTTCCTCCCACAAGTGATGGCACCCCTCCTGCTAGAAACCCCCAATGTTGCGCACCTCCTCCCTCTGAACCTATAGAATCCACATGTAACTAGGATAGACCTGATGTAGAATGGTGAGAGAGGAATATTTCACCTCCATGACCAATCCTGGAATAGGTTGGGTGGAATCTTTCACCATCAAGCCGATCTCTAGGGTTTGTTTAGTTAAAACCTTAAAAACCCCCAAGTGTATGGGATCACTAGAAAGAAGCCAGATATCAACTGATAAACACCATAATGAGAGAATAGAGGCCCCTATCTATCTTTTATCCTTCCTTCTCACCTTGTCTCTCCAAGTGACTTTTACTTTATTTAATTATTAATTAATTAATTAATTAAATCATTTTTATTAATTAATTAATCATTTTACCTCTAAAAAGTGGTTTATCCCTCCTTGTGGCTTCTCTAGCCACATAAATTCACTTCTCATCATCCTATCCTATAGTGCTATTCCTCCCGATTCCGATGAGCTATTAAACTAAGAGGTTCCTCCAAGTATTATTCCCAATATGACCGCCCTAGTGAAGTTAATTAACATATAGCCCAAAATGACTCAAAATTACAGAAATTGTCGGAATGCAACAAAAACAAATCCAATCTTTGTTGAAAGGATCATGATGATGAGATAAGATGAGAGATGCAAGTTGGGCCCAATAAAATCCCTCAATAGCTCTCGCACTGGCTATCACCCCCGTCTGGGTACTCTAGTCAGCATAACACTATGTAATATAATGATGTCCAAAAGTGGGGACATTACATTGTTGCAAGCACAAGCATGGTTGAGGTCAAAAGGTTGGATCAGTTAGTTGGAAAAATTGTTATGCAAGATCTGGGAGAAACAAAATGAATCTTGGGCATGGAAATACACAAAGATAGGAAATATGGTAATCTTAGTTATAAGAACAAAAGTATGTGGTGAAGATACTCAGGAAATTCAGTATGAAAATATTGAAACTAGTAAAATACCTCTGACTTTCCATTGTAAGTTCTCTTCAGGTTTATGTCCTAATTGATGAAGAAGAGCATGGAAGTGGGTGTTTCAAACACAGAGGCACAAGTATCACCTCCAGTGGTTGCAATGATTTGGTATGTGGTTATGATTCATGAGATTTGGACAAGTGCATCGATTTATTAGACAAGTTACTGATGGAGACAGAATGGTCCATGCTGGAGTGAATCATGGAGGCATGTTCACGTAACAGTATTGTCAGAGAAGTTGCAGAGCTGTCATGATGTTTGGCTTCCCTTGGCTTCCAGAAAAGGTAATGAATTAATTAAGGTTATGATATATCAGGAAAATTGTTGTCAAGGTGGAAATTCTTGGAAACATGCCAATGAATTTCCTCATGCGGTCACATGCACATGCATGCAACTATGTTAATACGCATGCATGCAATCTATTTATGAATTGTTCATATAACTATGTGATCTATTCATGATCAGTTTGTGTAACTGAGTGATAGATGTTATATATGGAGCATACCCATAGAAGTGTGAGTGCAATGTGTGAAGAGTGTGAGATAAAGTTGTGTAGAGAGCAGAGGATTATTTTATTCCTAATATTGACTATTATAATTCTCCCTTGAATAATAAGAATACCGCCTATCATTGCCTATGGTTTTTTTCCCTCATTAGGTTTCCACATAAATCATTGTGTCAATTGTGGACTTGTTGTGCTTGGTTTAATGTGTGTTTGATCTTTCTTGTTTATGCTCTATTTCATGCTATGTTTTTTTTGCTTCCGTTGCCTAACATTGATGATCATTGTATTCTAACTTCTATCCATTACAAAAATTCATATGTTATCTCTCTATTTCTGGTGTGTTTTGAATACATGCAATAACTTCCATCCATTATAGAAACACCTATTTTATCTCTTTATTTCTAGTGTGTTTTGAGTACATGCAATATGTTTGATGTGATTGTTCATTCTAACTTCCATCTATTATAAAAACGCCTATGTTATCTCTTTATTTCTATGTTATCTCTTTATTTTGGTGTGTTTTGAATACATGCAATATGTTTGATGTGATTGTTCATGGTTAAAATGTCTACAAAACTAGTTGTTAAAAATCACCAATCAACATTGTATGCCAAGTATTTGACAAAAACATACAACTAGAACACAACCTAAAATACAAATCCTAACCTAACTATTTTAGAGAATATAATATTTAATAACCCAAAAAATATAATTGGTAATTTGAATTTTAAAAATAAAAATTTCATTCAATTATAAACTTTTATTATAAGTTAAAAGTTTATGTGATTTTTTAAAATGTAAATGTTCAGTAACCCAACAAATACAAAATATATGATTGATATTGAACTTCATGAATTTTAAAGGTATTCATTATAAATTAATAAGGCAAAATATACAAAACATATGATTGATATTGAACTTCATGAACTTTAAATTTATTTAATTATAAACATTTGTTAAACATACAAAATATATGATTGATATTGCATTTCATTAACTTTAAATTTATTTAATTATAAACTTTTGTGATAAACAAATTCTCTTTAATATATAATTTATTTCAAAGAATAATTGAAAAAAAAATCTATATTTTTAAAGATTTAATAAAAAATTGTTTAAATTTACAAATTTTGAAATTAATATTAATTTTCAATTCAAACTATTAAATATTATCAAACCTAAAAATATTTAATAATAATACAATGCAATGAATAATGTTTTTATAATAACTTTTCACGATCAATACATGACATTATGTTCATATTAATTTTTCCATCAAAAAATAACTAAAAGAAAAATGTTATTTGTTTTCCTAAATTCCGTCAAATTCTCTTTTATATATAATTTATTTTAAAGAATAATTGAAAAAAAAATCTATATTTTTAAAGATTTAATAAAAAATTGTTTAAATTTACAAATTTTGAAATTAATATTAATTTTCAATTTAAACTATTAAATATTATCAAACCTAAAAATATTTAATAATAATACAATGCAATGAATAATGTTTTTATAATAACTTTTCACGATCTTAATACATGACATTATGTTCATATTAATTTTTCCATCGAAAAATAACTAAAAGAAAAATGTTATTTGTTTTCCTAAATTCCGTAAACACATGAAAATTTTATACAATATCAAATATGACAATTCTAAATACTTCAATTTTTCTAAGTTCAGTGTTTTATAAATATTTTTATTTAAATAATTGTTTATATATATATATAATAGGTATTTTAAATAAAGTTAATTTTTTTTATTAATTTTTAATAAAAATTAAAGTATTTATAATCATTTAAAATTGAAAAAACCAATTAAATTTTAATAGATGTTCAACATAAATACTAATTAAAAAAATTATTTTATATCATAATAAAATAAAAAAATATTAATCATTTTTAACTTTTTATTATATTTATAAATTCAAGATATAAAAAAATTACAAACACTTAAATACTGCACACTAAATGATCACATATTCACGCAATCATATAAGCAGCATAATAATATCCATTATCAAATAATTTCCATGCTCATACAAGAGATTAACAATGACATCATTTTCTTCATACATTAAATGAGCACATATTTCACGTAATCAGACAAACAGCATAATAATACCCATTATCAAATAATTTCCATGCTCATACAATCATACAAGAGATTAACAATGACATAATTTTCATCATGAAGTCTATACTTTTATATTATTAGAGAAACGTATCAAATAGTTTTACGTGTATCCAAGGTGTATGCCAAATTGAACCTACCATAATTTAGTATCCCACTCGAAATTCGTTAATACTTTAGGCGTGTTCTCTATAATTTATATAAAAATTTCGTCAACCACTCAACTAGAAATGAACGAACTATTGATTATCGTATTTTTAAAAGAGAAGGTAAAGTACAGTTACTTTTTATATATATACATATTTGAAGTAATAATAATAACAATAATTATTATTATTACTACTATGACATAATTGTGTAGAAAAGCATAATTAATTTATAAACTCTAGCATAAACTTTAATTAAAGTTTGTAAATAAAATATAAACCTAACTTTAATATTTGCTTCTCAATTTGATCAAGGTAAGCGCATACTCCATATAGGAACTTGCAAGTTGAATATATATATTGGATAATATATAAATGCCCACTACGTGCTTTGCTTCTCAGCAACTCCCATCAATGAGTTTTGATTTTTGTAATGGCTGTGAAGATTGGTGGAGGAAAGGTGTGTGGGTGCCATTGAATACAATTCCGCGACACTAATTATTCTATGGTAGTGCACTTGAATACAATGTCGTAGAAGTGAATATTGATAAGATAATTGTAAAGAAGTCTATTGCATTCGCTCTGTCTAAAATATTGTGGCAGACACATGCTGCCACATTTCATTTTCGGTTCAAGATATGGGGAGGAGAACAACACTGGAAGGACGTGATTTAAAAGATGTTCTATGCAAATGAACTGAGCTTCCACATAATCACTAATCTCTATCCCAAATAATCGTGAAAGGTACGCGCATCCTCGATAGCTCCAGACACGAACTTGCAAATTTCAATACTATTTCATTTTTGGTTTAAGATATGGGGAGGAAAACAACACTCGAAGGACGTGGTTTCAAAGATATTCTCTTCAATGAAGTGAATTCCCATATAATCGCTAATCTCTGAAGTGAACTACCACATGACCTAATTGTACAGTGCAATTGGATCAGTAATTGTAGAGTCCAATGAAAAGCCGAACGACGAAATTCATTACGCTAGTCATGATTTCTTTTATGAATTCATTCCTCTCGCTAGTCATGATTTCTTTTATGAATTCATTCCTCTCGCTAGAATATGAAAATGCTTGTCAATATTGAAAAAGTGGTAGAAATGTAAATTTAATAATATAAAAGAGAAAAAGTTAATATTGAAGTAAATTTTTAATTTCAAGTAAGTTTGTTAATCATTTGAATCTGGTAATCATATTAATATTAAGTAAATGTTAAAAAGAAAACAGGGTAATCCATGTATTAAAAAATGCTAGAAAGTTATGAAGAAGAGATCTCATTCACACTTTATTTTGTTTCAATAATTTCGTATCACACCATTCGTTATATATGAATTAATTACGCCAAAAGGCATACACCTATTGACAATGAGCACAATTAATCACCATTTAATCTAAAATTCTAATCTGATCGCTAACAATTGAAGATGTTGGCATATTCTTAGTAGTCCTCCCAAATCAATGAATGTGATTTCCTCTTCATAACCTCTTATTTTTTAATGCATCCATTACCTGGTTTACCTTTTAACATTTACCTACTCATATTAAGAAATCACTGTAGCACTATATGACTTCCACGTTTAAATGATTAAACTTTGGATTTAGTACGCTGGTTATGCTGGCATGCTCATTTTCTGATTGTGCGTTTCATTTCCTGACTATATGTTTTTAGTGTCTGTGCTAGTCTATATTATTTAAGAATACACATGCATTGGAGACATAAATGGATTTTTAATATACATAAGTTTTATAAATATATTTCAAAAAAATCCAATGTGAGAGCAAGATTTGGTGCAAACATTTTCGAGTGAGATTTTACAATGAAGTTAGAGGGATAGTTATTTTGTAGTGAGATTTGGATTTTTTCTTTCAAGTAAAAAGTAAAAAATTATCAGTTTACTCAACATTATATGTTTAATTAAGTTTGGAATGATACAATGGATTTAGAACTTGCACAATTAATAAGATACCTTTTACAAAATTAGGAAATAACAAATTACTTAATTCACTCATTTAAATCTCTATAATTAACATGTTATCATTATGAACCATATAAAATCAAATACACTTAAAGTTGTGATATAAATTAGATCATTTAGAATAGGTCTAGAGATTGGAGGTAGGATTAAATATTATTTAATCCACTCATTTAAATTTCTATAATTAACATAATATCATTATGAACCATATAAAATCAAATATATTTAAAGTTGTGATATAAAAGATAATCTAGAATAAGTCTAGAGATTGGAGGTACGATTAAATATTATTTAATTCATTTATTTGAATGTTTATAATTAACATGTTATCATTATGAATTATATAAAATCAAATACAGTTAAAGTCATTATGAATTATATAAAATCAAATACACTTAAAGTTGTGATATAAACTGGATGATCTAGAATAAGTTTAGAGATTAAAGGTAAGATTAAATAAGATGATTAAACAAAATAAACTAACTAGATGATGGATTTAAATATTGTATTCATTAGTGTGATATGATTCCTCATATGTTATGACAAGAATGGGGGATCAATTAGATGAAAGACATGGATTGAAGGGTTAGTGGGATCCTTCTGAAAACTTTTATGTTTCTTAGGAAAGTGTGAAGATGAACATGATATTTATATCACATTAATCATGTAGATGAGTTGAATGGAAAATTGTCATCAATTACGGTAAGGAAGTTGAGCCATTTAAGAATTGAAGGGACATGAGAGATGATGAACTAAATTAACTGACTCTTGGAGATAGCCCATATGAAGTAGGATTGTTTGAAGGGGATGGGTTTGATAAAGACTTTAGAAATTGGGAAATTTGATTGAGGAAATTCATTATGGAAGTAAAAAGATTTACTTTGTAGAAGGGGTAAATCTCAACTTTGCCGACATGATTTCTAGTAATTGTGAAATTCAATCATGTTGATGTGGAATCTTAAAGGTCATGTAAATATAGTAATGAACATCCTCTATTTCTGATAATAAATGGTATTTAGTTTCCTTGAAGTTTTTTAAATACATATTTGTACAATATGATGAATGTGTATGAGATTTATTACCTATTAAGTATTATTATTTTAAATTATTAATAAAGAAATAAATCTAGATCATAATATTTATTAAACATAGTCACTATTTGATAGGACTATTCATGGTGTAAATAGATTTGTCAATTTTCACTTTTCCAAAGGAAAAATTATTAATTTGGTATGAAATTTAAGGTCATGTATTTCTAAGGGTGGTTGAAATGAGGTTTGGATATTTGAAAGGTGTAGATCCATTGTTACCTATGTTTATATGTACTTGTGCTCCAAGTCAAACTAATATGGTAGAAGAACAAGAAATCTATGAACTCGAACATAGATTCAACAATTTGAAAATAAAAGTAGATAATACTATAGATAGGTTCTACATGATTTGGTTCAAACATTTGTTGAAAGATAAAAAAATTATATATAAACGAAACGTATAATGAAAGTAGACATAAATCAAACAATGTAAATGTGGATGAGTAAAATGCCATCCATTCAGAAGACAACCCATCCACTGCCAAATTCCATATTAATGTTAGATATTAAGAGAAAATAATTATTTATTGTAATCATATGAACCTTGATAGACTAAGTAATCGACTTTAGAATTTATAAATTTGATCAAGTAATTGACTTGGAAATTTATAAGCCTAATCAGTTTCTATAAGATTATGAAGACGGAAAACATGCATTTCTCTCATATAAAAATAGACACATATACATTACATTAGGAATATTAACATTTTGTTAAAAATTATCTCCTAAAAAAAATAATCAAAAACAAAAATAATGCAAAATAATCCAGCAAGTGCAATTTGGGAGGGTTTTAGAGACTTAAGAAAATCCACTTGTACCATATGGATCATAAAGAGGAACATGAGTTTATTTGAAATCATATTAGACAAATAAAAAGACGTGTAGTTTAGCTATATATAGAGAGAGCTAACTTCAAAAGGAAGTGCATCAAAAAGTAAATCAACTATTTTTTCACCCGCGTCATAAACTAGGTGATTATCTTTGAGGTTAAGGCCCTTGGAGAGGAATGCAATAGCGTAATACCTATTTATTTAGAAAAGTGGCATAAAATTATCTAATGGAATGAGTTATTCATAAATGTGAAGGAGAAATACTTAAGAACGAAAGACGAGGAATGTAATAACGTAATACATATTTATTTAGAAAAGTGGCATAAAATTGCCCAATGGAATGAGTTATTCATAAATGTGACGGAGGAATACTTAACGAGGAAAAGTGAATCATTAAGAAAAAATTAGCTTCTCTAAGGCCGCACAAAAATCCAAACATACATTCTAAAAATTTTAATAAGTATACTCGTGATAAGGACAAATTTTGGATATTACATGAACTCATTCAAAGGAACCAGACTGAAATGTTGAGATAATGATTCATTTGTTGTGGATCTATTTACTATTAAGTTGAAATTTATTTTGAAGATTATTTGAGGATGAGAATAATATTAGTTAGTTGTTTCCTCAATCGGCACGCCATACGGTTTGTAATATTATTTTGGGGGCTTCGTTTTGCAGGAAGAAATACTCCAATGCTTTTTTTATCGGCAGAATATTAAGTTCTCCAAGGGTGTAATCAAGAATTTGCTCTCCATAGTGCTTCGATATGTCGGGAAGCTTCATATTTTCTAAGATTTGGCCAACCATTAAACACTCGTTTTTTTTAATTTATTTTTATAAGTATGCATTTGGTGGAATAATTAGAAGTTTCCACTATTGAATTACTCTTTGTTTGGATATGACAAAGATAAATTTGTAAAAGCGTGTATACCACTCTTCGATATTGTAGGGATCTTCTTGTAATTTTTGAGAGTATACAGCTTTTTAGCTTTCTTTGTATTCTCAAAAAAAATTAATAGGTGGTGCTTTAGTGTTAATTTAGGATTGTTGTTTTTGTTTCTCGACAACTTGTGTTGTTTTTATCTTTTCTATATGAAGACAAGTATCATTGTTTTGTCTATACACTCACTAGCATAAATTATTTTTATTGGAGCAAAATAATGCCATCATATTCACAAAAAAAGATTTACTGCATATTGTAACAAACTGAAATGATTTTTTTTGGTGGAAGATTATAAAGCTAGTGCTGCAGAATCTTGTAAATAACATGGAATATATTAAAAAAACATATAAAAATGCAGCAATTGCTAAATTGCAAAATTGCAACGATTTTGGAGAAAATTTGAAAATGCCAAGATGAATTATGATGAATTGGTAAATGATTATATTGTCAAAATTAAGTATCTTGTGAATGACACACTGAAGATATTCCATAGAGAAGGATGCTTGAGAATATTTTCAGAAGTCTTGTGCGGAAACATGAAATGGTTTCCACGAGTAATATGGTTTCTAACTATTTAAGTGCAATGAGAATTGATGAATTTAGTGGATATTGGTTGATTGTTGAATAAAACACTTCAAGTGAGTACATGGAGAATGTTTTTTCCACAAAGTATCAAGGACTAGGAAGAAGTAGATGAGAGTTTCATAATAAAGGTTCTTATAAACATAATAGATATCAACAACATTCACATACTTTCAATAAAGGAGATGCATCCACTTCCAAGAGGTAGAGGAAGAAGTTTGAGAAAGAAGTGGAGAAGAAACTTGTGGAAGAGGAAAAGGAAGAGATGGACCTCTAGAAAGATACGGAGAAAATTTGGTCATGTTGAGAAAGAGTGTGCAAAATTGTGTGACATGGAACATAAAGGTGGCAATACTCTTGTTCAAGAAACTAGAAATGAGAAAGTATTTATATCAGATTGGATGGCATAAATTGAGTGAAACTCTTTATATTGATTCAGGAAGTTCAACAAGAGGATTTGTTTACTAGAATAAATGATAGTTATTCTAATAAAGTAATATTTGATGATAGAGTTAATTATTTCAGCTTCTTCTTTATTGAATAATTAGTAGCAAATTATGAAAATGGTTAAAAAAAAATATCATATTAGTGAATTGGAAGATATTATGGAAAAAGGTTTAGTCATATAAATTTCATTCAACAATAGAAGTTGAGTCTCAAAATTAAGGATATTCCATACTATAAACTAGTTTACCTATTTAAGGATGCATTAAAAAATTGAGTATCAAAAGTAAGGATATTTCAAACTATAAATTAATTTACCTATTTATGGATGAATTAATGGAAAATGTTAGATAATATCATGTCATTTGAGACTAAACCCTTTCATATATATTTTAATAAATAAAATGCATTTAACTATAAATATATGTATATTAAAAGAGTCTTCACTAATATAGCAACTATATGAATGTTATCCTTATAACCTCATTCAACCTATGTAGAGTTGACCCCTAAAGAAATTTTGATATAAATTTTAATAAATAAAATGTATTTGACTATAAATATATGGATATTTAAAAAATTGCCACTAATATAAAAAATATATGAATGTTCCCTTTTATAACCTCACTCAACCTCTCTAGGGTTGACCCCTAAAAAAATGTCATGAGAGAATGGTTAATGTTTTATAACTTCACTTAACCTCCCTAGAGTTTCTCCCTAAAAAACTAATGAGAAAAAAGAAAATGATTAATGTTTTAATTAGCATATTAAGAACTCATGCGAAAAGATAAAATGGTTAATGTTTTAATTAAGATATTGAGAAGAGAAAAAAGAAAATTATTAATGTTTTAATTAGCATATTAAGAACTCATGCCAGAAGATAAAATGGTTAATGTTTTAATTAGGATATTGTGAAGAGAAAATGGTTAATGTTTTAAATAAGATATTAAATATAGAGAGGGAAATAAGTGAGGAGATAAAAAGTTATTTTCATATATCTCAGAATAACGAGGATGATAACATTTTCAATATCCACAACCAATATAAATTATTCCTACCAGATAGTGTTATAATTTAGAAAGACTTGTCCATAACTCTTTTTGGAGTGTATCCTTTTCTATAATATAATGGACGAGAAATATATGTTCCAAAATATATTGCTAGCCTCCAAAATCATGAATATTCAACTAAGGCATGTGTGGTAGGTTTTGTGTACCTACCATCTTGGATGAATGTCGAAGGTTGGTTCTTCGCTACATGATGGATTGTTTTGGGTAGTTGCACCTAGCAAGGTTGATCGAAGCAAAGGTTCAATCAAGCACTATTGCACTCAAAGATGAGTGGAAAGGTTGGATTGGCGAATTACTAAGTCCAGCGATACCTCCCAACATTCGTGGGAGGCATTAGAGGCCTCTAGAACATCAAGGTGATAATGGGTCCTCGATGACTCTAGACTATAAAACTGTGTGTGATTTTTGTCAGTGAAATACAACCAAATTGTCCTTTTGAAAGTAAAATAGGTTACTTGAAGAAAAGAACCAATTCAATTGTTTCAGTGAAATACAACCAAATTGTCCTTTTGAAAGTAAAATAGGTTACTTAAAGAAAAGAACCAATTCAATTGTTTTTAAGTTCTAAAATGCTGTTTTTAAGTTCTAAAATGCACGTAACAATAAAAAAATTTCAAATTTTGAATAGTTTGTTTGGACACAATGAGATTTTTTTAGCGCGAGGGAGTGAAAAAATTAAAATAACATGTTCTATGCTTCCTCTCAAAGAGTCACTAGTACTTCAAATATATTTAGACAAAGGGGCATGAACCAGCAAGAAGAAAGGCCAGTGAAGGTATGAAAAGATTAGTTACAAATTATAATGAGCGCATGTCCCAGAGGAATCGAGAGCATTTCTCAATAGAAATTCATAATATATCCTAGGTGGAATTGCAACCAATGACCTCTAACACTATAGAAAATCTATATTTTGGCCACTAGGTTACATCCTTCGAGCGTGGGAAAGCGACTCTCAGCCTCAAAAGGAGATCACGGGCTAGACTTTTTAAGATTTGGGTGGCTCAAGAAGACCTGTAGGAACAGCCAGACATAATTCCTTACCCCTGCATGGGTATCTCCCTTCTTTGGTTTATTTATGAGATGGGGTATTTTAAATACCTTAATTAGTCAACCCGTTTGTTTCAAATGAAAACTAATAATGGCGGGTTATCTAGATTCCTACAATAAAAATCCTAACTTGTATTAAAATGTTGTTTTGTGACCTCGCAAAGGAGGATTTTAGTCAGTTATTTAGAGTTGTGTTTTAATAGTTTTGGATTGTGGTCATGAGCCGATTTGTTTACTTAGAACTCTCGAGCTTCTTTCTGTTCTCCTAGATTGCTTTCCCGCAGTCGGGGAAAAACATACTCAACAATGGAGAACTTAAAAATCCTTTGGTGTGTGAGTGGGAAATATGTGTAAGTCAGAAGTGTGTAAATATATTTTTATGAATGAAATTTCGGCATATAGACGTTGTGGGGTTCATTAAGTTTCCCTCAATGTTATTTACATATTATTTACATCTTTACAAAAGCTTCAATCTCTTGAAAGTGAAACTAAGCCTAGATAATTAATATATGACCATTTGGGGTCCTTACCATCTTTAATTCCCTAGATGATTTTGAAAAAAATGAAACTTTCCTAAATTACAAAAATATCGGGACAATCATGGTCCTTCAAAATATTTAAACTTCCATATAGTGTTCTATTGCAAATAAACAATGAAGATCAACACATATATGGGTGATTTTACTGCACCAAGTTATTAGTATGCGTTAGTTTCGACAAACATGAAGAGAAAAGGGAAGTAAAAGATGCCCAAACTTGGTCTTGCTTACTTTCAGCCTTATTTTTCTCCCTTGTAGTTTTCAAATAAAATAGTTTTTAAATTAAGAAAAAAGGACATCGTCAAATATTTTAGTCCTCTTCTCATCTACCAAGATCAGTCAATTAGTATGAGGTAGAGAGGATAATATCGTAAGAAGATAGAATCCCATTCCCAAACAAAAATCTCATCTACCAAGATCAACCAATTAGTATGAGGTAGAGAGGATAATATCGTAAGAAGATACAATCCCATTCCCAAACAAAAGGTAAAGTTATCGACAAAACCAAAAACTGAAACTAAAAAGATCACATGCTCAAGAGATTATCCATGTGGTAAGGTAGAAAGGAGGCATTGTTATTTTTTCCTCCATTACCTATCTAGTTTGGCTTATCATCTATTCAAGAATAAACTAAAAAGCTTATTTTTGGTGATGCTCACACAGTCCAATAAAAATAGCTCTTATCTCCTATTAATAGGGTAAAGTCTAAATCAGCCAAGCCTTAAGAGAAAAGAGGGTTTGTGCAAGTCCCTTTGGCAACAAAAGCATGGATAGCGTAAACTGTTTTGTATTTTTCGTCACTTGGATGAGCTAGAAGAGACCATTTAGTGTAAGCTATATTCAATTTACATTACAATAAATAATTCATGTACATAAATCACCATTGCAAGATACATAAATCGCAGACCATTTAGTGTAAGCTATATTCAGTTTACATTACAATAAATAATCCAATAATCCATGTATATAAATAACCATTGCAAGATACATAAATCACCAATGAAATATAGATAAACAAAAACTAAAAAGAATCACAAAGAGCATGGGAATGAATATCAAATGCAAGGAAGGATGAAATCTATACCAGTATATTGTCAAATACACGGTAGATAATTAGAAGAAGTAGGTGGGATTCCATCTCCTCCTTGGAGGGTTTTTTTTTCTTGTTCTCTAAGGCCTTATCTCTCTCTTCGAACCAAGAAATATGCAAAAATATATCCAAAGAAATATAGATAAACAAAATCTAAAAAGAAACACAAAGAGCATGGGA
>JASDQU010102156.1:82188-94520 GCA_032191745.1 Picea mariana | reverse complement strand
TGATGCGATTTTTAGGAAATCCATTTCGTTTCGGATGTACCTATGAAAATCCCCACAGTATTTCAGAACCAAATGCCACTCGAAGTCTTTGATAACCATCTTGGTACTAAGGTATGGAAAGTTATTTTGAACTCTAGCACTGTTTGTCCCTTCTCTTGCTACAGTGTGGTCCATCTCATGTACTTCCTTTCATAGTTATCAACAGGGTAATATAGTTCCTTGACCACATCCACAAAAAAATACCAAGTGGGTTTGGCCCCATATATTCCAGATTCCTTATTGGAACTTTTCTCCTAGTAAGTTTCCCACCAATGTTTGACATGGGGGAAACCCTTGAGGAGTGTGAAGGTGATCTTTTCCCTGTTGGAAAAATTATGAACAAAGAAATAACATTCTAGCAAATTTAACCATTTTTCTATGGCATCTACATCTATCTAACCTTCAAATACGAGAATATCAAAGTTAACATGTACCTTTAAAGGATACATTCCTCCAAAGTGGTCGCTTGATGAATATTCTCATGTTGCTATCGCAAAGCATTGAAGGATGTGGGGAAAATTCTCCATCATTTCATCCCTCTGTCGCACAAGAGCTTTCTCAAGCTATAGGTTAATAGAATATTATGCTATGCCCTTTTTCTTTTCTTACACCATGGAGAGTTTCTTGGGCATACGAGAGAGATTCTCCTCAATAGAGACAAACTTGAGACCCAACTTGCTATACTCAAAACGCATAGGGGACATGCACTAAAAAATGATTAAGAGCAACCTTCTCTGATACCAATTATCTAGATTTATGAGCAGAACAAAATGAAAGAAGAGATATTACAATGAACTCATAGAAATATTTCTAGAAATAGAGAACTACAATAATACATAAGTTTTGTTAATAAAAGAACTGTAGAGAGACTGTAAAAATACATAGTGAAAGACTCGCTAGAATGGTGACAACTTATCTCTGAGAAAATATGTGATGGCTATGCTCATTCGCAAGAAGATGAGTACAATGAGTCTATGAAGACCTTTTTACAATAAAAATGAATGCAAAAACCATCGATATCCAAAAACCTATCCCTAGGATATGAAGCGCCAAAATTCATGTATGCCCCGTTGGGGCAAGTTAATACATCAACTTCTCAGCGTCGTAACTTTTGCATACAATCTTCATTTTAGGTGTATGATATCCCATTGGAAAGGTATTTTCGATAACTACACATTATGCTGTCAAAATTTTACCTCGTCAACAATTTTATTTTGGCAAGCCTAAAAAATGTTGTTTAGGGCCTCAAAATGGCCTCGGAAGTACATAAAGATGTATTGAGATGAAAACTGTCAAAATAGGCTAGTTGGACTAGATGGGGGGACATCTATATATACCTGGATGTTGTGTAGGGATCCAATATAGCCTCATAAGTGTAAAACCCATAATTTTAAAAAAGTGTTCCCATTATAGAGAAAAGGGTTGAACTGAAAACTGTCATGATGAACCAGTTGAAATTTGGAAGAGGTGGATGGCCACCATATCCACCTGGATCATCAATAGCATGATTATGCTATTTATCTCATTTTATTGAGTCTTCTTCATAAAATCAAGGTCTATGTTTATCATTATGCTAGGAAAAGTGACAATTAATAAATGGTAAAAGGCATGTGAGAGTTTGGCATCATTAGAAAAAGTCAAAGTGATTTATCTTCTATATTGGTGATGGTTCACAATAAGGACACATTATGGCATATGTGTCTCTCTTATCGAGAAGTTAATAAGATCAACATTAAAAATAAGATTCATATTAACTTTATTAATGAATTGTCATATGAATTGCATGGACCATTTTTTCAAATAATTTGGATCTTCATACAAGAAATAATCAAATTAGAACAAGGGAATAAAATCTCTCAAAATGTATTTTAGAAAGCATGAAGGTGATTATGAATTTTTGGTAAATCTATTTTTTATTAGTAATGAACATTCCACATTTCTAATTTATGTGAATTTTATTTCAATCCCCTACTTTGATTTTTGTTTTGCTATCATTTATGGATGGTATAATAATTTATAATAAATCATGGAAATAACATGTAAAACATCTTGACATGGTCTTACAATATTGATGGAAGAATAACTCTATGGTGATCATAATAAGTGTTATTTTATGGTTGAAGAATTCAAATATTAGAGCCATATTGTATCTAATGAGAGAGTTAAGATAGATGCTAAGAAAGTTAAAGCTATGGTGGAATAACGAATTTCTAAAACCTTGAATAATATTAGGGGATTCTTAGTGTTAACGGGATATTACCACAGTTTTTTTTTTTCAATAACTATGGTGGAACAACACCTCTAAAACGATTATTGGGAAAGAGACGCATTTTCCTTATCTCAGGATGCCATTCTTTTATTGGGAAAGAGACGTATTTTCCTTATCTCAAGATGCCATTCTTTGAGAAACTTGAGGGAGCCATGTACAACGCTCTTGTCATGGCCATAATTGAGTTCATAAAAACATTTATCATTCAGGTTGATACTTCATGGTAGGACATTGTTGCAATTGTAATGCAATAAGGAAGACCCTTTTGGTTATAAATATCCCAACATAATGGGAATAACTTACTCGAACCCGTTTATGAAAGAGAAGTGAAGGACATTCCAAAGTAAGAGTAAATTGTGATAGTTTAAATTACTTGCTGGAATAATGGTTATTTATTGAGGAGTAATAAAAATGGGTGACATATGTACTAGGTGATGACTTTGAAATTATGTATAAAGAAAGAAGGCAAAGATAAAGTGGTGGTGGATGCATTTCCAATAATATAAAAGGACGTTGAGAAATTTCATTATGTTATGTCCATTCCATATCATGATTGGGTGAAATAGATAAGCATAAAATATATGCATGACAATATTATATGGTAAGTCATTCAACGGCTACAACATGACATTAGTAAATGAAATGAATAAGTGCAAAAAAAATTATTCATGATCCTAGTAAATAAAATGAATAGTTTATTTTTATTTTTTTCATTTATGCATGACATTAGAGTTGTGACTTTCGTATGTTTATTTGTATATTTAATTCATAATACAAAATATGCTTTTGAAAGGCCCATAATTTGTTTATGGATTACTTTCTATCGTTTAGTTTGTTAGGACAGAAATAGGTAGGGGGTGCGAAACCCATCCTCTTCCTTATTCCCATTAGAACGAGAGGATATTTCCATGAGGGTTTATGAATGATTTAGTTTCTCTTTATCTTGATTATTTATTAATATATTTCCATGAGGGTTTCATGAATGATTTATTTTCTCTTTATTTTGATTTCTTTTTACTACAATATTTTTGTACTTGTACGATTAGTTTTGTATTTGCAGGATAGCCTAGGAATCATTTTGTTAAGGTGTAGAAAGGGTTGATTTTATGATGTATTCCTTGTTTATTGTCAATAGTCTTTTAATCTTGTACATGTATTTTAATTTAATGGTGAAGTAATTTAATATGCAGAAACGTGTATGTCACTATACCTTTGCATTTTTGGTAGGGAATCCCTGATTTTTTTTTATATGAAAATCTTTTTTAACGAGAAATTGCATGGAATGATAATGGTGCCCCATAAGTTTTAACTAACTTTTGTGGATATAAATTATTCATTAGATATATATTTCTTATGGCTAGTCATTATTTGTTTTTATGATTTATATTAATTTTTTTTGTTAAATGTAGAGAAAGATGAATTGACCCTTGAGATTTCCATTTCGTCGCTTGGAAGGGCTCCCTAAATGAATGCTTTTTCCTTAGGAAAAGTTTACTTGGGAATGGATAAAGATAACACCACATCACACTTAGTTTTTTTCTTAAGAAAAAATTCCTCAGGAATGGATAAAGATAACACCATATCACACTTACAAAGAAATTAATCATGTCAAGGTGAAACCTGCTTTAGAAAGGATGTTTATAAGTGGATTGACCCTTTGAAAAGGAGCATCACTCCATTGTGATCCATCCATATGCAATATGAAAGATATCCTATAAAGAAATTAATCCCATACAATAGGATCTACCATAGGCGAAACTAACAAAAAAATATCAATGCATCACTTGAGTGTGTTTGGCCCCA
This sequence comes from Picea mariana, assembly GCA_032191745.1. Classification (NCBI taxonomy): domain Eukaryota; kingdom Viridiplantae; phylum Streptophyta; class Pinopsida; order Pinales; family Pinaceae; genus Picea; species Picea mariana. Next base: position 90,409 of record JASDQU010102156.1, on the reverse strand, counting down.
TTTACAAATGGAGTGGCCCAAGGGAAGGCCATTACATTTCCAAAGGGAGACAACTCTCACAACGACATAACTATTACTATCAAAGAGTGAAACCCATGAAAGGTGCTAAAAATTACTATCAAAGAGTGAAACCCATGAAAGGGTGCTTGAGATGGTTGTACATACCTAAGAACATAAAATCTCAAACATCATGTTAATGTGAGTGAAACCCATGAAAGGTGCTTAAAATTACTATCAAAGAGTGAAACCCATGAAAGGGTACTTGACATGGTTGTACATACCTATGAACATAAAATATCAAACATAATGATAATGTGATAATGTCCTCATTTTGATTGTAGAAACTTCATAATTATTCCCCGTGAGAATGAAGATCTATGGATGTTCATGGTTGTTGTTTCTTGAAGTGAATTTTTTTCTTTAACACAAGATGAAACCGTTGTCCTTCATTTAAATTAATAAACATTATTGTAATTTTTCAAAACATGTTTTATAGGTATCTACTAAATATTTCATCACAAATTCAATTTAATCTTGAAAACGCTTTCACCATCACTCAACAAGTATGTATTCACCAACCATATATTTAATAAAATGACATTTCACTTTCCAGCTCATGAAGAGACCCTTCACTTGATAGGTGAATGGTGGCTAAAACCTTGTGCTAATACCATTGATGGAAGAAGGCAATGACATTTACTATGAATGATACAATTCCACTCTTGGAGGGAGAGGTTGAGAGAATCTCTCAACATCCTTCAACAAACCCAATGAAATCCCTAAACTCTAGTATGTAGCATTAATTAGGCATTATCTCTAACACCCCCCGTTAATGCCTACATTACCAAACTTCACAAATTACATAATAGAAAAGGTTACAACACTTTTTCTGGCATGATCATCATCAACACTTTGTATGCAAACTCTACTAGTGGAAAGAATTATTCCCAACGTTTTTGTTGGTGAATTACATACATACGTAGAATATCCTCCAAAATCAAGTTTGTTCTTTCTTTTTTATCGTCTTTTTTTGGGTGGTAAGTTGTGCTAAAGTTTAGTTGTGCTCCCAAGGACTCTTGGAAAATGGTCAAAAACCATCCTTTAAACATCAATCCTATATCGAAAATGATCATTCTTGGTACACTATGAATTCATACAATCTCTCTGACAAATAGTATAGATATGTCTGGAGCCTGATACGTTGTACGCATAGGAATAAAGTGTGCACTCTTTGTCAGAGTGTCAACTACATAAAAAATCGAATCGTGTCTTCTTGTCATTAGTGGAAATCCAATGATAAAGTCTATCGAAATGACCTCCCATTTCAATTTTGGATTAACGTATGGTTGTAACAATCCTACTTGATGTCTTTGTTTATCCTTCACTTGATGACATTCTAGACATCTCGCCATGTAACCAAATATGTTTCCTTTCATTCACTTCCAGAAAAATAAAGGCTTAAGGTCTTCCTTCATCTTCATGACTCTAGGATGGGCCATGTATACTGCTCGATGCACTTCACTCAAGATAAAACATCTTAGTTCATCGTTAGGCGATATGTAAATTCTTCCGTTAAATATCAACAATCCATCGTCGTCTAGTGAATAATCTTCATACTTCGACACCATCATGTCATCTTGTCCAATATAACTCTTAACTTATTTATACCAGTCCTCGTATAATTGTAAATTTAGAATATTTTCTCAAAGATTTGTCTTAAGGGGTAATACCATAATTATGTGTGGTTTCTGACTCAACGCATATGCCACTCAGTCCATAGTTCCTTTAATGTAAGTAATTCCGATGTCGTATTTGCTAAGTAATTATGACCAACACCTTTGTTGTGCATTCAGGTCACTTTGTGTGAAAATATGTTGCAATCCATAGCGATCTATCTTTAATTAAAATTTTCTGCCAATTAGATAATGTCTCGAAACTCTCAAGGAATATACAACTGCTAATAATTCTAGGTCATGTATTGCATATTTCTCTTCTTTCTTTCTCAATTTTCTTGAAATGTAAGGGATCTCTTGACCAATTTGCATTAGAACTCCACCTAAACTCTCCTTGGATGCATATGTGCATATCGATAATTCCTTCTCCATGTAGGGGAATTTTAGTATTGTTTCTATCATCAATAACTCCTTAAGGTTTTGAAATGCTTCTGCACATTTCTCATTCCATACAAAATTCTTGTTCTTGTTATGCAATTCAATGATAATTTTTTCTATCCTCAAAAATCCTTCTACGAATCGTTAGTAATATTTTTATAGACCCATAAAACTTCGTACTTCTTGCATGTTTGTTGGTGATGGAAATTCTATAATAGCCTCTAATTTATATGGATCCATAGTGATACCTTCACTAGATATAATATGTCCCAAATAATGAATCTTCAATTGGTAAAAATATGATTTTAATAGCTTCCCATATAAATTGTTTTCTCTTAAGCAATGTACAACCAATGTCAAGTGCTCATCATTCTCTTCCTTCATCCGAGAATAAATCAATATGTCATCAGTAAAAACTTGAACAATGTTGTTCAAGTATTCACTGAACACCCAATTCACCAAACTCATGAATACCCCCGGCGTGTTTGTCAAACCGAATGGAAAAACTATAAACTCATAGTGTCCAAATCTCATCTTAAATGAGGTTTTAGGTATATCTTCCTCTTTAATCTATAACTAGTGATATCCTGATCTCAATTCAATCTTTGAAAACATCATCACTCCTTTCATATGATTAAATAAATCGCCAATCCTTGGAAATGGATATTGGTTCTTGATCGTAGATTTTTTCAATTGATGGTACTCAATGCAAAGCCTCCATGATCCATCCTTTTTTATAAAAAATATCATTGTCACACCCCAGGGTGATACACTCAGATGTATGAGTCCCAAATCCAAAAAAATCATTCAATTTCATTTTCAACTCTGGAAATTCAAGAGTTGACATCTCATAAGGCGTTCTCTCTATCGTTTCAGTTCTAGGTTTCAAGTCGATTGTAAATTCCAAATATCTTTCGGGCGGTAAATATGGTAACTCTTCTGGAAATACGTTTGTAATATCTTGTACTATAGGAAGGTTTTCTAGTCCTTTCACCTCTCCCTTTTCATTTATTTCTAAGATGGATTATAACTTGTATCCCTTACGCATACTCTTATCCAATTGTAGGGAAGAAATAAACCTCAAGGAAACTCCATGGTTTCTTCCTACAATCACTCTACTTTGTCGTGAATCATCTGTCAAACTTAACTATTTCATCTTATAGTTAAGTATCACATCATGTGATTTCAACCATTCCATACCAATCACTATGTCATTATATCCTAAGATAGTGACATAAATATCCACCTTCATTACAAAGTCTCCCAAGTTAATTCTATAGTCCGTAACCTTTCCTCCAACCTTCTTTTTGGCACCCAATGCCATTTCCATGTACTGAAACTCATCATCTTTCAATTCCATTACCTTAATTATCTTCAACACTACACTAGATATAAATATCTTTGTAGCACATGGATTTATCAATATACTATAATTATGGTCTGCAATTGTACCTGACATCTCTATAAAAATAGACTAGTGCTCAGTCTGGAATTTGTTCACCACTACATGTATCATGTGGGCCTTTCCCAAATATCAAATGGTAGTGTGTCTAGATTATATATCCACTCTAGCCTTCTCAATGCGAAAGTTTTGCTGGTAATGTGGCTCGCCACATGTTTAACATCCATTCTTCAGTCTGGTGGTCATGGTCCCCAAAGTAGAAGGTGTTGGTCTAACACCCTGTGATCCTGATCTATTATGTTGAACCATCCTAAACTGCTACTGTTGTTGTGGTCCTCTGCTAAGGAGTCTGTCACCATGGTGTCAAAAACATATGTTTTCTAGGTGTATCTTGTTGCCTTGAGACCTATATGGCTGGTGTCTCCTATACACCTTGTCTAGAGGGATTCTTTCCCTAACCCTCATTGTTAAACTCTTCCTTAGCTATGAGGGCCTTCTAAGCTAGATATTGTAAAGAATGAGGCATTAGGATCCGCACCTTTGCATGAATGTTTAAGTTACTTGGATAAAAAAAATCTTGTTGACCTTTAACTTCTCTGTGTTCAAATGTGGAGCATACCTAAGTAACTCCATGAATATGGCCTCATACTCTAGCACCGTATGACTACCCTATTATAAGGCTTTGAACTCGTTAAGATGACTCTCAATGAATTCCTCATCAAAGTACCTGTCCCGTAACTATTCCTCTAACAGTTCCCATGAAACGTCTTCGACAACCATGTTTAGGTAATGTAGGAGAGTCTTTGACCATAGAAGAGAACCACCCTTTAGTTGAAATAAAACCATGCATAATTTCGTTTTGGAGGTGTAATCATGAAGTGTGAAGCACATTTCCATATTATCCAACCATGCCTCGACAGCTAAGTCATGCGTGGCACCTATGAACTTGGGAAACTTCACCTTATCGATTTCTCTGTGTATACTAGCACTACAATATGGAGCGTCATGTGAGCCCTCAATGGGTAAAAACGCTCTTCCCTCATCTTGATCCAGCCATTTAATCAATGACTTAGACATCCTTTGGAAGGATCGCATCAAACCTGCCACATCTCCCACAACAACATGTTCTGGCTCAATAGTTTGATCGTATCCCTCAGGGTTAGACCCTTCAGGTGTGGGTACTATCAGAGGTGTCACACCTCTTCCTCTAGCACCATGTCATCTACTTCCCCTCTTTCCTCTAACCATCATTACCTGCAAGAAAAATTTCATATTTTTATTAGCGATCTAAATAAATCATTTAGTTTGTGAAAGTGGATGTTGTAATGGTCTAATGTCATGGGGTTGAACCTCATTTTGATACCATATGTAACAACCCCATTGTCAAGTAATAAAATAATTGAGAACAATAAGAGATATATATATATTTCTTTGACATTAATAAAACATCATTAGAACAAGTGAAACAGGGTATTAACATACTTTAATAATACACATTGTTTTAATTCATCTCATTGTACAACTAGATTTAAATACAACTTCACTATATTAAGGATCTACGAAATCACATAACATCACATATAATTTCCACCCACCCAACCTATCCTGGAAGATTAGGACCTATGAAACACATAATCAATGGTCAAGACTAGGATTCATCCGATTTATTTTGACCAATTAAGGTCTCAATACTGGTGATTGTTTTGAGGAACAAGGAAGCATCTAATTCCTGTATCCAATTCAAATCTAGACTAAAAATTAATTATTATTAAATCACTAAGTCATAACACAATTTAAAATATTAATTTACCCAAATACTAGTCAAGTTCCTCTTCCCTTAAATATTATAATAACCATACTTAACCATCATCTAGACAGTGTGTCATATCCTTATGAATCCACCATATAAACGCTAGTCACCATTAACATATATCTCTCTTTCTCAAGGAAATACAAGCATGAATAATTAATTTAAATTTTAACAGTCATCCAATAACGCAATCAATTAATAAGACATTATGAGTTAGAATAATCTATATATGTATAAATTGAAAGAGGAAATGAGAGACGAGAAAATATCTTTAACACCGAGAGGAGATTGTAATCTTTTTTGTGTACTTTCTGAATGAAAGGATACTGAGGTAAGTAAATTTTTTTTTCTTTGTGTTTGTTTAATCTTGAAAGGAGAAGCCAAGTTTTGTTTTTAGATCCAAAATTTATCTTCTAGGAGTCATAGAACAAGGTATTCCCAGTGCCAAGGTGAGAGGCGCGCAGAAGGACCTTTGAGTACAAGCTCAAGAGAAACAATGTAATGTGTGCACAAGAGATTGAGTCATCTAAGTGACGAATATCCATGTGGGATAATGAGGATAATTCTCCAAGGAAGAATTATTTTGTTTTAGTTTGAGTGGGTGAGATATTTCCGGGAGGATTCAAATCCCAAAATCCATTAGATCGGGCAGGAGATGCACACTAGTTAAAATCTATGACCTTCATACTCTGTTACTTTGACAGATTAGATTTTTTGAAATAAGTAATCCCCGAAGTGTGAAGTTGTAGAGTGAATATACATCATATATCACTGGGAGAATAATAGCCTTTCGATCCATGAGAGTTTGGCGACTCAACAAGTTTGGATCCTAACTGTCTAAGAGATGAGTAAAATACCCCGAAGCTCTGAAGTCTCGGAGTGAAGGATAGTCGTAGATATAGTGATGGGTCATAGATTGTTAGGTATACGAGCCTTCATTCTTCAGAGGTTTATTACTTAGGCATAATTAGAGTCATGAATTTAAAGGTTACGGAACTTCCGGAGTTCCGAAGTCTAGAGTAAATCCTTACCATCAAAGTTGGGTAGACGTGTCTGTAGATTCCGAGTATTTAGAATTCGGCCATTCGCAAGGTGCTGGGTGAAAGTTTCCTTGGTGATAAAATTCATGAACTGTCAGAGCTAGAAATTAATCTCGACCATTGTCTACAGTTAACCAAGGACCTCCAAATTTGTGGGTTCGACCTTAGCTAGTTCAAAGGTAACTTGAGTTGTAGAAGCATAAACTTCTAAAGCCCAGAGCCCCAGATATTATTCTAGCAGTAGATCTGAGTAAGGTGTGGGACTCGTTAATATTCGAGTTGTTGAGGATTCAATACTCCAACAAAAGGGAGACGTTGTTTCAAAAAGGTGAGAAACTCCTAGAGTTTTGAAATATGCAGTGGATGTCAATCATTGATCTAATGAGGAGTGTAAGACTTCATATCTTCGAGCCCTTCGGGATTTCAATGATCTAGGAGAAATAGTATAAGGTTATGAAGTCTGATAAAATCCCTGAAGCCCTGAGTTCTAGATTGGTTCTCCACCGTAGATTCTCGCGTGGGGATAAGCTTCGCTAGTCGTTCGATTAAGTTCTTAAAATTTGTCAAGGAAAGTGGAAGGGTTAGGGTTAACGTACAATTTCCGGTCGAATTCTCCTTACGACCTAATTCGTCATGTAATCACTCTGGGTGAAACAAAGTTTTGAATTTGAAAAAACTCTAGAGCACTCGAGTCTTAGAGCTTCGAATAGTACACTTGGCCAACTCTAGGTTCTAGTCCATGGTCACATGCATAACTTGAGAAGGAAAAAAGGATAACACCCAAGATTACAAGTAATTAGAACGCTCAATAACCTTCATACCGGAATCCCATGATCTTGAAAGTTTTGATTTACATAAAACAATTACAGAGGCTCCACATTACTAATATCTTCAGATTAACAAAGTTTCAAAAAATATAACAATAAACTTAGACTTAACAAAAAAAATTCATCGAGGATCCACCTTTCGACATAAATGAAATATAGTAAACTTAAACAGAAATTCATGGTACAAATTTGTATCCAGTACTCCTTTTGACAAAGAACCAATCATTAGAATTGATTAGATTATAAAATATTTTCAGCATAGAAACAATGAAATAATTTTCGAACTAACTCCATGGTTTAGCAATGAACAAATCATTGTTGAATTTCCGAAATAATATGAACTAAAAACCATGATCATTAAGTATTCAATGGATAAAATAAAATTTTGACATATAACATTATCGATATAAGTTCAAATTTCAGAATTAGGGCCAAGCCTCCCCAAATTAGAGAGCAGAAAACATTCAGAATTACAAAAAAAATTTAAAACATAAACCCGGTAATTGTTATCTTCTCGGAAACAATTGTAATATAAAAATATAAAATATTATCTAATATTTATTGACAACAATTGTAACAAATGGAATTCAACCTTTCCATTGACTCTACAGTGACCCTATCAGTCCAACATACTAGTACACTAGTAATATAATTAAATTTAGAATATAAAAATATGAGGCCCAATGAATGTTGCATATTGAAGATGTTCCTCAAATTATTGCACTCTTTCCTTTCCTTCGCTTTCTAATCACAGAGACTTCACCAGTACCTCCCAACCAATGTTAGGTGTAGTCTTCTCCCCCCTTTGCCCTACAAGCCACAAAGAGGCCACACATAAGAAACCAACAATAATAGTTCCAAGACTTTCCTCGCAAGGAAGAGATTCCACTCTTTTTACAATCTTGGTATCCCAACTCTCACAAGTAAAACACAATCCAACAAAAATTTGGTAGCATAACAATGCTAAGAAAGTCTGATCCTTTTTCCTTCTTCAGAATTTGTTTTTATAGAATTTTATTCATTGCCACATG
>JASDQU010102156.1:70777-82168 GCA_032191745.1 Picea mariana | reverse complement strand
GAAATGAGAGACGAGAAAATATATTTAACACCGAGAGGAGATTGTAAGCTTTTTTGTGTACTTTCTGAATGAAAGGATACTGAGGTAAGTAAATTTTTTTGTCTTTGTGTTTGTTTAATCTTGAAAGGAGAAGCCAAGTTTTGTTTTTAGATCCAAAATTTATCTTCTAGGAGTCATAGAACAAGGTATTCCCAGTGCCAAGGTGAGAGGCGCATAGAAGGACCTTTGAGTACAAGATCAGGAGAAACAACGTAATGTGTGCACAAGAGATTGAGTCATCTAAGTGACGAATATCCATGAGGGATAACAAGGATAATTCTCCAAGGAAGAATTATTTTGTTTTATTTTGAGTGGGTGAGATATTTCCGGGAGGATTCAAATCCCAAAATCCATTAGATCGGGCAAGAGATGCACACTAGTTAAAATCTATGACCTTCATACTTCGTTACTTTGACAGATTAGATTTTTTGAAATAATTAATCCCTGAAGTGTGAAGTTGCAGAGTGAATATACATCGTATATCGCTGGGATAATAATAGCCTTTCGATCCATGAGAGTTTGGCGATTCAACAAGTTTGGATCCTAACTATCTAAGAGATGAGTAAAATACCCCGAAGCTCTGAAGTCTTGGAGTGAAGGATAGTCGTAGATATAGTGATGGGTCATAGACTGTTAGGTATATGAGCCTTCATTCTTTAGAGGTTTATTACTTCGGCATAATTAGAGTCATGAATTTAAAGGTTACAGAACTTCCGGAGTTCTGAAGTCCATAGTAAATCCTTACCATCAAAGTTGGGTAGACATGTCTATAGATTCCAAGTATTTAGAATTCGGCCATTCGCAAGGTGATGGGTGAAATTTTCCTTGGTGATAAAATTCATGAACTGTAAGAGCTAGAAATTAATCTCGACCATTGTCTACAGTTAACCAAGGACCTCCAAATTTGTGGGTTCGACCTTTGCTAGTTGAAAGGTAAGTTGAGTTGTAGAAGCATAAACTTATAAAGCCCAGAGTCCCAGAGCTTCTTCTAGCAGTAGATCTGAGTAAGGTGTGGGACTCGTCAATATTCGAGTTGTTGAGGATTCAATACTCTAACAAAAGGGAGACATTGTTTAAAAAAGGTGAGAAACTCCTAGAGTTTTGAACTCTGCAGTGGATGTCAATCATTGATCTAATGAGGAGTGTAAGCCTTCATATCTTCGAGCCCTTCTGGATTTCAATGATCTAGGCGGAATAGTATAAGGTTATGAAGTCTGATAAAATCCCTGAAGCCCTGAGTTCTAGATTGGTTCTCCACCGTAGATTCTCACGTGGGGATAATCTTCGCTAGTCGTTCGATTAAGTTCTTAAAATTTGTCAAGGAAAGTGGAAGGGTTAGGGTTAACGTACAATTTCAGTCAAATTTTCCTTACGACCTAATTCGTCATGTAATCACTCTGGGTGAAACAAAGTTTTGAATTTGAAAAACCTCTAGAGCACTGGAGTCTTAGAGCTTCGAATAGTACACTTGGCCAACTCTAGGTTCTAGTCCATGGTCACATGCATAACTTGAGAAGGAAAAAAGGATAACACCCAAGATTACAAGTAATTAGAACTCTCAATAACCTTCATACCGGAATCCCATGATCTTGAAAGTTTTGATTTACATAAAACAATTACAGAGGCTCCACATTACTAATATCTTCAGATTAACAAAGTTTCGAAAAATATAACAATAAACTTAGACTTAACAAAAAAAATTCATCGAGGATCCACCTTTCGACATAAATGAAATATAGTAAACTTAAACAGAAATTCATGGTACAAATTTGTATCCAGTACTCCTTTTGACAAAGAACCCATCATTAGAATTGATTGGATTATAAAATATTTTCAGCATAGAAACAATGAAATAATTTTGGAACTAACTCCATGGTTTAGCAATGAACAAATCATTGTTGAATTTCCGAAATAATATGAACTAAAAACCATGATCATTAAGTCTTCAATGGATAAAATAAAATTTTGACATATAACATTATCGATATAAGTTCAAATTTTAGAATGAGGTCCAAGCCTCCCCAAATTAGAGAGCAGAAAACATTCAGAATTACAAAAAAAATTTAAAACATAAACCCTGTAATTGTTATCTTCTCGGAAACAATTATAATATAAAAATATAAAATCGTATCTAATATTTATTGACAACAATTGTAACAAATGGAATTCAACCTTTCCATTGACTCTACAGTGACCCTATCAGTCCAACATACTAGTACACTAGTAATATAATTAAATTTAGAATATAAAAATATGAGGCCCAATGAAGTTGCATATTGAAGATGTTCCTCAAATTATTGCACTCTTTCATTTCCTTCGCTTTCTAATCACAGAGACTTCACCAGTACCTCCCAACCAATGTTAGGTGTAGTCTTCTCCGCCCTTTTCCCTACGAGCCACAAGGAGGCCACACATAAGAAGCCAACAATAATAGCTCCAAGACTTTCCTCGCAAGGAAGAGATTCCACTCTTTTTACAATCTTGGTATCCCAACTCTCACAAGTAAAACACAATCCAACAAAAATTTGGTAGCATAACAATGCTAAGAAAGTCTGATCCTTTTTCCTTCTTCAGAATTTGTTTTTATAGAATTTTATTCATTGCCACATGTCCTCATGCACATATAATTAGCTTTTTAGTTAGTTTTAATTTGGATCACTCACTCACACACTTGTCACAATCTCCCCAAGTTACACCAGTAATTACCATTTTTATTTTATTTAAAAGGTAAAAATCCCTCACAATCCTAAATTTGTTCCTATGTTCACTCCCAGGTCTCCCTTTGTTCCCCAGATTCTCATTTAAGGAGTTTCCCTAACTAGATCTTAGTTAGAGTTTAATTAGGATTATTCATCTAGTTAGACTAGTGTAGTTTGAATCTAGTTTCTATTCTATGTACAACCAACCTCTCAAGTTGTTATTTATTTCTATTTAATATTTATTTTTTATTAAATTCATCGAGACATGTGCATTTTATTCAATCTTTATATTTTTCCCACCTTTCCTACATTTTGATTTATCCCATATTGAATATTTTAGTTAGTCCCCAATTTAAACTTACACCTACGCCAAATGTTTTCTAGGTCATATAGATTTATTGACTTTATTTTAATTATGCAATGTGCCCTTCAAGAGGCACCTCCGTGCTCCAAGGGTGCCTCTCACCTTAGACTTGTTTTGGATTTTGTATGAACCTTGGATTCAACATTCTAGTGGTTTGACCTTGTGGGAGACTAAGGGATTATAACGAATAAGAAATGCCTTATTGCATGCTCCTTAAAAATCTTTGTGAGTGACTATTTGAGTCTTCTCTCACGACGTAATTAACATTTTGAAGTAGCTAATATTTAACCTACCATTCAGACCACGATGAGAGTGCTAGTAGGTTGTGATAGAGGCATTGCTACACCTATCCCTCAAATTTCTGATTTACGTGCATGGCCCCTATACTCCTTATATGAGTCGGATTAGCAAGCATCGTCAAGCCTATATACATTGACAAAAAAATTGTCAATATTTCAATATACATAACTTCATATTAAAATCAATCATACAACATATGTGCATGAAATGAAATACACAATAAATATAATTCTCTCTCTGACTGAATCTGGAGTCCAAGGGAATCCATCGATGCCATCAACATCCTTAACCTGTCATGTGTCTTACACACTCAGGACGATGCGTCAAAAGAATATGTCAATATATATACATCAATATAATCAATAATCCATAACACCTCAACATCATCATATATAACTCATAATATGAATGAAATCACACTCTACCATACCCGGAATCAATAATAGTGTACTTAGTAGAGTGGGATGTTACAGTTTCTTCTAAATATGCCATATTCTTAAAACATATGAATCATCATGATCATCCTTCCCAAAAAATTTGCAATGTCTCCGAGTCTTCTTATTTTTATATTTTTCTCCTTTGTCACCATTAGGAGTTGACACTGGATGAGAGGGTTTGGAACCCTTGTTTTACTTTTTGTTGTGGTGAGGATGTCGATTTTTTGTATTCTTATATTTATCTTTATGTTGGACCACTATGGCTTTGTTGGATGTACATGCAGTGTTGATCAATGCAATTTTCACAACATTATCTTGTCCTTGAGTCAGATAATCAAACAAGGACTCAAGAGTGTGATTTTTATAGCACTCCTTGGAGCTTTTGTAATGACATAAAAGGTAGATACAAAAAATAATATGCACTACCTATATTAGAAAGAATAACATATATGCATTGATATTCCTTCAGATATAGCGCACATTCTATACAAAAAAGTGTAAGTGATTCAAATTCTATACTTAAATTTATTAACTAATTTTCCAACTGTTGATCTCAAATAATATGGTGTCTACCAAAAACAACTTCAATTTTTTCCCAAGGTTTATCTCGACTCTTAATTTTTTGAAGGTGAAACTTTAAATAAGGAGAGATGGATATTCTAAGTAGTCCACAAGCTTCGTCATTCCTATTAACCCATTTGAAATACTTGTCATCATCAATGGGTTATTTTTCTTTTCCCAAGGTAATACGGTAAAGTCCTTCACTTCTTGATAAATACTCCATATGGTATTTCCATTGGAAGTAGTTGGTACTAATAAGAAAAATATCACTGGGAGAATCCATATTAAATATGTATAAAAGTATGAAACTAATGTTCTGGATGGAAACATCTTGAAAAAATAGGCTATTTAAAAAACAATGACATTGAAAATAGACTTTGGATGTAAAATTTATGTCCTTTTGAAAGAAGGTGTAAACACTAACCAAAGAGTTGCATGGAAAGTACAATTTGGTCCATGTTGTGATACCCATCCTAATAACCTTTGTTTTACAAATAAGTTTCTTATGTCACGACCCACTATTATATAATAAGATGGGATCACTTTTACAATTAACTTACTTTATAAATAAAATTTGCATGCAAAATAAATAAATTAAAATAAAGTATTAAAGCTCCTTATAGTTATTCACTTTTATAATTTAAGTGAAATAAACTTTACAATGGATGCATGAAATTTCACAAAAAAAACGTAATAAAAAAGAGACTTGAACTCGAGACCTCTTACTTAATAAAACAACTTTTAACCAAGTGAGCTATTGCAAAATATATTATATTGTTTATAAGGATGATTTGAAATGTTTTTTTTGTTGTTGTGGAAGACGACCTTGGAGACTGTGCTCATAAAAAAATCTTTTCACACAAGAAAAACATCTCTCTTCTCAATGAAAACAAGGGTTATATCTTGGTTAGATTAACCGGGAAATGAAAATTTCCCTCTGTTTTTTATTTACAAAGATCACACAAAGCACAGGGAAAATTGCATACATAGACAAGAAAACAATTTCTACTTTGTTTTTTATTTGATGAGATTGAAAATAGTAGAAAACTAGAAAAAAAAATTAAGAAAAAAAAATTATCTTTGAAAAATTTAGAAAGAGTGTATCCAGGCTTTATATCTCTAGATATGACTAGAATGTCCTTATCTTGGGAAAACAAAAACATTTTGGAGTGAAACAAAAAAACATTCTTGAATGAAACAAGTGCTATTGAAACATTGGAATAGTCCTTTGCTCCCATAAATGTACAAAAAATGTATAAACAATATAGGAGGAAACATGACTTCATGATATCAATCTACAACATGATCAAGTCTTCAAATTCTCTTTGATTCTACATAGGACTTCACCTTGTTGACCAACATCTTATCACATTTATTCCAAAAGGGGGTTTTAAAATTGTTAAAAATAGAGTCAATATATTGTAGGTATTGGAGGGGGATGTGGGGTAGGAGGTGATTTATAGGTATTGTGGGGTATAAAAATGTGTATTAGATAAAAATATAGGATATATAGTGAAAATAATGGTTATTTTTTATTATAAGTATGTATTGGGATGGTGTTAAAAAAAAAACACTTTTGGCATTATTTATCAGTATCTAGTGAAATTAGAGGTATGCTTTGATATCCTACAAACGCAGGAGCTATTTCATAGGTTGACTAAGTGGAAAAATTGTGTTATTCTAATAGAGTATTGACACCTTCAACAATCACTCAAACAACTAGATCAAATATCAACACACCAATGTTTTGATGTGTCAAAACCCTTACAAAGAAACATCCACTTCCTTACCCAACGTGGCCACATTGAACAATTTATTAATGAAAAAGAAAAATATTACAAAGAGATTCAGAAGAGATTTTATCACAATCAATCATCGAAAAATGACCCTCCATTCTCTTTAAATAGAGATTATGGGCCAATAGGGTGTTAATCCACAAATCAATGTAGTTGTTAATATCGAGGAGAATATGAACCATCAGATCACTCTATGTTGAGAACATATAGTGACCATAGGATTACCTAACTACAAAAGCATATTAATTCATACTAAATAAACACACTACGAAACACACTTTTACCTAACAACATATTAGACTAAGTTAATATTATGTAACTCCTATGTGTATAAATTTACTAAAAGGTTTGGCTTCCAATATCATGTGGATCCTCATTTGTCCCATTTCTTTGAACAAACCCTTTAAGACTTTATAATATCCAAAAAAATATTGATATTATTTAAGTAGTTTGAATTTTTTATTTTTTACTTTTCTTACCAATAGTCATTTATTTTATCCATTTTTGGTCAACTGTGTTTGAAATATAGACTTCTATGAATTTTATTTTGGTGTCCATCCATTCTGGTGCCTTTGATTCATCCAATTTTATATCTCCTTCATGGACTTCACCATATGGTACTGAAAAGTTTATTTCCTCTTGTCCTTGTAGGTTGACTTGTTTAAAAGATTTTACCATATATTTTATTTGTTTCATAACTTCATGATGATCTCTCTTCCACCTAAACATCTTCAATGGAAAATTTTCATTTTCCAAGTCAATTTATAAATTTAGCGAAAGGGTTTTTTCATCGTATGATGCTCTTTTGCAAGTCAAGGTCAATCTTATTTAGACCATAAACTTGCCTTTTTCTTGTGTAATTTTCTTACTTGGTCTTTATAAGTAGTTTCTAATTTCTTTGACTCTTTCTTACAGGTTGGCTTCTCCTAGTATGAAGGACAAATATTTCATAAATTTTTATTTTAGCTCTTTCTAAGAGCACATATTTCCTCTAACATATTCAATTTTGCACCATTTATAGGGTAATATGTTAGTTTTATTTGGGTACATATGCATCTAGACATGTTCATATCTATGTCCAATTGTTCTCCACTATTTTTTATAGTTAGGAGTACGAGGTTTTGTTCGAACCTTGGTTTAAATTTTACTATATTTGCTACGATGGTAAGATTATTTTCTTCAAAGTTTTCAACGAAGTACTATGTGGTCATGGTCTATGTTTATAGTTGATGGGAATTTTTATTATAGCAATGTGTATATTGACCTTTGAAAGACTACACTAAGCTCTATAGTCGACCCTACTCATTGACTATTTTTTTACACTTCATCGACACATACCACAAGAGACTCAAGTTATTTGAATATCAAGGGAGGGATTTTGATCAACTTCATGTCTATGGGTATTGTGCTTTGATATTATTTAATTATTTTCTCATATATGGTGGGTATTTATTTGATGGGAAACAAATATCAGAAGATTGTTTTCGGTATGTCTTAAAATGTTCAACATTCCATTTATTTTAATTCATAATTCTCCATTACACACTAATATATTTTTGTATTAAAATTTTGACCCATAGACAATGGTCAGCCATGTAACCATTCTCCTCTAGCATTCCATTCAAAATAATATTTTTCTCATTCAATTACCTGATACAATTTTCTTATGTCTCTTTCTTCCTTCCAAGGTTCTAACCTAGGTTTTCTCTCTAGTATCAAAAGGTATAATAGTAATTTTTCCATCCCCTTTTAGTTTATTATGTATTTATATAGGGATATTCTCGCCTTCATTTAGTGACCCTATGGTCTACAAAACAATGATGAATATGTAGGAATACCCTTGACTAATATAATAACTTCGAAATCTACCTCTTGTGGACACATCACACATTCAATCTACCCTTACCAAATTGTTATGGACTATATCACTCCTGTATTAGTAATTTGAGGACTACATGGGCACTCTCACTGGTTATTGATGCCTTCCTAATTCATACTGTGACATATATCCACATTGTATTTTCTCATGGCTATGATCATCTTGATTACTTGGATCCATAGTTTATTATGTTGGTGTCAATTCTTTTTTTATCTTCTAAGAATGTGTATTCCTACCTCTGGGATGATATGTATCTATGTTTGGTTGATGAAAAATTCTAGGTACTCACAAGTTACTTCATCTTATAGCTCCTTCCTTATGCTATCTCACGTTCATTATTATTATAATGTGTTTTGGTCATCAGTTCCTCTTTTGACCTCGAAAATTAGGGGGACATCTATTATAGGTCTATTTGTCACCCCTAATACTTGGAGAGGACTTACTAATGTTTTCTTTTCAAGCCACACACTTTCTACTTTCGAATTTTCCAATTTCGAGGGTGGTCATTCCTTGCGTGCCAACTAGGTGTGACCAATCACTTGTTGCATAACTGGAAAGGTGTGACCATAACATTTCAGTCTCTCCTTTCAAAACTATCAAGGTTTGATTTCCCATAGAACCTTAAAATTTTGGTGAGTTACAATGAGATCAACCCTAGGTGAGTTTTATTTCTTGCATATGAGCTTGGGAACTCATGTTAGACTTAGATTTCACTAAGTTTTATAGGCATAGATTCATCGCTTATCTCGCTCCGTATATCTATAAAATGAAGGAAATCTGAGGGAGAGGGAGAGAGAGTGTAACCTACCTAGCCACCCTCAGGCTGACCACGGTAATTTGTAAAGTACCCAACTACCCACAAGCTGGCCATGCTACTCCAAAAACTCGCTTTTGAACTGATTTTGAATTCTAATAACATTTAATATGAAAATAAAGAATGAATTACTCACATGCATTAATAAATATCCATTCTATAGCATAAAAAAAATAAACAACATTGCATGCACAAAAAACAACCAACAGACACGCATGTTACAAATACATATCTCAAAGATAATTAAATACACATCGGAATATACATTATACAGAAAACATAGAGATCCCTTATCTTTTCAAGTAAAAATTCACCAAATGGATGCAGACCAAGGACATTCCTCCCAACCATAGACACTATTGTTATTTTAATCTCAACAAGAAGTCACTCCCAAGCCAGGGATATGAATCCACAAGGATGAGTCCTAGGCCAAATCTAAAACACACAAAATTTGGATAACTAGGTCTTTGGTTTCCCAACCACACAACAAATCTAAATTTCGATCTCTCTTTCCCCTTCAGCGCGAAAAAATCAAATAAATGAACACCTTTTTATGCCATCTGGTCCCTCACGCTGTTCCATTTCTCTCGAGGGCTCTAGTGCTACTGGTGCAGAAATTTCCCTACAAGAAACTCCAAGGATTCTTAGTTGTGGACATTTTTTTATGAACTGCCATCAATTTCATGCACATAGAAATCCATTCCCTCTTGGAATGATCAGTAATTTATTACATCCATCTATAAATGGATCTCCTCCTCCAACGATATGTTTTCATGCTCCCCCAAAGAGAACATGAATTCAACAAGAGTGAGGAGGGTGTAACAGTGAATGAATAAGAACAAGTGACCCCAAAACAATGAGTGGGTGAGTGAAGAAGAAGAAGAAGAACACCCCAAATAACTCAAAATGGATGTTTATATAATTACATGAAAACAATAAGCACATGGCCTTCCTCCAAAGAATCTCATGGAACCCCTTTTCTCCATAATATCAATTATGGGTAAATAAAATATAATAAAAAGACTTATCCCCTTAAGATCCCTCCCTTGTAGAATCATAGCCCCCTATCTCTTTTTTCCTTGTTTTTTTTCATCCAAGGGTGTATTTTATTAATGTATATGAAGTATTAGATTTCCTAGGCACTCTCGTTGCTTTTCCACTTTACTGGCTCACTAGCCTAAGTCACAATTACATAATACACTCTAGTTCATAAGGGTTAAAATCAGAGTGTTACACCCCCCTCCCCTTATTTTGTAATTTTCCTCAACACACAACACCACTCCAATGTTATTAACATTACAAATCTAGGCCCTTTGTCTTCAATCCATATAGGTAGTCCAGCCAAATATTATATCCATAGGAACTCTAGCATAAAATTAAACATGTGTAGTTAGGAATTCATACCCAAAGCATGTTTAATGATCTTTAGACTTCATATTTCTAGTAGTAGTTCCATCCAACAAGATATCATTCCCTCTCAGCCTACAAAATCCAAAGAAATTAACCCCTTTCTCTGCCATGCAGTCCCTCATGTTGTTCCACTTCTCTCTAGGGCTCCAATGCACTCGGCTAGGAAGTTTAAGAGTTGCAGCTTCAGTAACTCTAGTTGCAACAAGTCCACTAGACTTTGTTTGTTTCATTTTTTCATCATTAAGCTCGATTTCCTTCTGGTGTTATTTTTCATGAGCTTCCAACTTCAATATCCACCATCTCATTGTATTATAAACATACAGTCATCATAAGATATTGTTATAACAATTTCAATCATAAATGTCAAATGTGTTATATAAAGGAAAACAAAGCTTCTAAGTATGAGCTTCCAACTCATAATGTGTTTGGTTGTTTCAGCTATAGGAATTAATATTTATTATGGATTACAACAATTTCATACCCAATACCATTATTTTTGTCATTTTCTCAACCTTTAACCAACGAAACCAATTGTTAGTATATCATAAGAAATTTTAATTTCTCAAATCTGTTTACATACATGAAATAAAATTCCCAGACATGAATTTTTTGCTCATAATGTTCGGCTCTGCAACTGTAGATATCATTTTTTATTATGAGATTACATCACTTCCATATCCAAGATGATTCTACCTACAATTTTTTGAATTTACACTCAACCAAGCAAATTTTCAATAACTAATGTACAATATATATATTCATGGAAACATGTGATCTCAGAATTATTTTTTACTACATTCAGTTACTGCCATCAATTCTTGACATTAAATGGGATTCAAATATTGAATGAAATGAAACCATCATTACATACACATGTATTATCATCCCATCTCTTCTTTCTTCTATCCAGAAATATTTGTATTACCCTGTCCCCCCAACAAAGCTTTTATGTAATTTATCATTATGTAGCTAATTTAACCTACAACTCTCTTGTTGCAATATCTAACAGTTCCTGAAGTCTTTTCAACTTCACGAGTTAGAAATACTCATATAATTTTAGTTGTTAGGATAATCATTTCTATGTTATATATA
>JASDQU010102156.1:38385-64260 GCA_032191745.1 Picea mariana | reverse complement strand
CTCTTGCACGACCTGTCCATGCTTATGAATTTCTACTTCATCTTCCCAACTAGCATCTTCAACTAGATGTCCCTTCCACTTGACCAAGTATTCAAAATACTCCTTTCTCTTTGTCTTTCTGCTTATCCTCTTGTCAATTATGCTTTCCATCTGTGACTTTTCAGCTACAGGCATTTGTTTTGTCCATTGAACCTCTTTCTATTCATTTTCTTTTATTGCTTATTCAAGTTTATAAGGGTACAAATCCCCAACATTGAATATCGATGAGATTCTGATCCCATCAGATAATTCAATCTCATACGTGTTTTCCCAAAATTTCCTTATGACCTTGCAAGGTCCAATATTTTTCATCTTTAGTTTGTTATATGTTCCCCTTGGGAACCTTTCCTTCCTCAGATGTGCAAGAATCAGATCACCAACTTCGAATTGAACTTATCTCCTGTTTTGATCTATTCTGCGCTTATATTCTTGACGTGAACTCTGCAATCACTCTTTAACTTGGTTGTGAAGCTCCCTCATTGCTTCTGTAGAGTCCTCTACACTAGCACTTCTGAATTTAGTTTGTTCCGCATCTTTCAATTCAAGAACTCGCCTTGGCTGCATTCCATATGCAAGTTGGAATGGACTCGGTCCTGTGCTTCTATTGAGTCAATCATTGTAAGAAAATTCCACCTGTGGCAAAATGTGATCCCACTAATTGTGGTGTTTAGTCACTAAGCTCCTTAGAAAATCTCCCAAGATTATGTTCACAAATTCTGTCTATCCATCCGTCTGAGGATGATACACTAAGCTAAAATATAAACTTGTCCCCGAATTCTTCCATAAAGTCCTCCATAAATGTCCTATGAACTTAGTATCCTGATCAGAAATGATACTCCTTGGCAAGCCATGAATTCTGATGACTTCCTTGAAAAACAGGTTCGGAATATGAGGTGCCTCACTGGTTTTATGGCATGGTATGAAATGTGCCATCTTGGAAAATATGTCGACTACCACAAAGATTGAATCACATCCTCTTTGCATTCTTGGAAATCCCAATATAAAATCCATACTCACTGCGTCCCACGGCCTTTCAGGTATGGGTAATGATTGGTATAACCCTGTGTTCTTCCTTTTTCCTTTCATGTGCTAACAAATTCTGCATCTATCCACAAATTTCTTAACATCTGTCCTTATCCCTGGACAAAAATATGAGCCATTCAACTTTGAGAACATCTTGTCATGACTAAAGTGTCTGGCCAATCCTCCACTGTGTTTTTCCTTCAGAAAATTCTCCCTCATGGAGCATTTTGGAATGCATAGCTATTTTCCCCTGAATAATAATCCATCCTGGATCATATACTCAGTCCATTGGCCTCTGCCCTGAGGATTGGATTCTCAAATGCCTCATACGCTTCCTTAAAATCTGGGTCATCCTTATACATTTCTTTGAGGTTATCAAAACCCAAAGTCTTGACTCTGAATTCCTGCATAAGCAAGCATTTCGTGCTCAAAGAATCAACAACTTTGTTAACATTTCCAGAAATATGCTTAATCACAAAAGTAAAATCTTGCATGAATTCAACCCATTTAACATGTTTTTGGTTCAACTTCTCCTGTTGAGTCACGAATTGCAAAGTGTGATTATCATTGTACAAAACAAACTCCTTGGGAACCAAATAGTGTCTCTGTTTCTTCAACACTTGTATGAATGAATAGAATTCCTTGTCATATGTTGAGTACTTAATCTTTGCTTTATTTAGTTTTTCACTGAAAAATGTGACCAGCCTGTCATCTTGGCTCAAGACTGCTCCAATTGCAAATCCACTCGCATCACACTTGACCTGGAATGTCTTGCTGAAATCTGGAAAAACCAGAATTGACTTCTCAATGATCTTCTTCTTCAACAGATTGAAACTCTTCTCTACTTCTTTTGTCTAGTGAAAAAACTTGTGTCTTTTCTTCACCATATCCATCATTGGTGCACTAATTTCACTGAAGTTTTGGATGAATCTCCTGTAGAAACTTGCCAAACCATGGAATCTTCGTACTTCAAATACACTCTTCGGCGATGGCCAATCCTTAATTGCCTTTATCTTTTATAGATCCATTCTCAACTCATTTGTAGAGATAACAAAACCCAAATGGATGAGTTATGTCCTCATAAATGATGATTTCTACATATTAATCAACAATTTCTCTTGTTGTAATCTCCTCATTACTGCGGCTAAATGCTTTAGGTGTTATGCTTTTGTTTGGCTGAAAATTAATATATCGTCAAGATATACAATGATGAATATCCCAATGAAATCCTTCAGGACTTCATTCATCAACCTCATGAAAGTACTGGGTGCATTCGTTAAGCCAAATGGCATGACAAGCCATTCATACAGCCCCTCATTCGTCTTGAATGTTGTCTTCCATTCATCACCTTCTCTCATTCGAATTTGATGATACCCACTTTTCAAATCAATCTTCAAAAAAAACTTTGCTTCACTCAAGAAATCCATCAAGTCGTCCATCCCTGGCAATGGAAACCTATATCTGATGGTAATCTTATTGATTTTCCTTGAGTCTGTACACATTCTCCAGCCTCCATATTTCTTTGGGCTGAGCATTGTCGGAACAACGCATGGACTCAAGCTCTCCTGAATCAATCCCTTGTCCATTAAGTTCTAGACCTGTCTCTTAACTTCTTCATTTTCCTACGGTGTCAACCTATAAGCGGCTTTGTTTGGAAAACTAGCTCTAGGTATAAGATCAATGTGATGGCTTATACTCCTGATAGGTGGCAATGAACAAGGTAGCTCATCCACTACTATATTAGCAAAATCTCCCACCAACTTCTTGATTTCTTCTAGTAAATCATCTATCCTCGTACTGGTCAAAATAATTTTGGGCTTCGTGACCACAATAAATTGTGTGTCCTCCTTATTCTTAACCTCATTAAGAATTTCCTTCCCACTCATGAGAAGTACAGTGTTACTCATTTTTGTCTTCACCTCTTTATCCTTAATCGGCAACAACATGCGAGTCCTCCCATTCTTCTCCAGGGTATATGTGTTCTTTCTCCCATCATGAACAACGTTTCTGTCATATTTCCATGGTCTACCCAGCAATAGATGACAAACATCCATGGGAATGACATCACATAATATTTCATCCTTATATCCTCCTATTTTAAATTCAACTAAACATTGTTTAGTGAGATTTACCTGATGTCCATTTTGTAACCACGAAACTCTGTATGGGCTTGGACGTACAATAGTTTCCAGCTCCAGTTTTTCTACCATCTCTGTAGATATGATATTGTCTGTGCTACCGCTATCAACTGTGACTTTGCATACTATTTCTTTAGTTTTGCAAGCAGTCCGAAACATATTGTTTCTTTGGGCTGGGTTCTCTTCCTCTTTCTCTGGCTTCAAGAGAACTTTCCTCATCATTAAGGATCTTCCGCCCTCAACGTATTCTACCTCAACATTCCATCCTTGAGCTTCGGTAATGTGAGTTTCACCACCATCTTTCTTCCTATCTGGACACTCATAGGATTTATGTCCAATTTTCCCACAGACAAAGCATTTTACTTCACTGCGTATGCCTCTTCCTCTTCCTCTAGCTCGAGGAAAAGTATGTCTATCAGCATGCTTCCCTATCTGTGAGCTTCCTCCTCTCTCAGGTTCAGTTTGAGGTTTCTTCCCTTCTTCTTTAGGTCTCTGAGTCCTGTCTTGGGCAATTGTTTTGCCTCTGGCTTGACTTCTACCTCAGCCTCTTTGACATTGCTTTCATCTCAACTTCTCTTCATCTTTCAGAGCCATCTGATAAGCATCTTCCACAGTTCGAATGGTCATCATTCTTATCTCATATTGAAGGTCAAATCACAGACCATTCATGTACCTGGAAACTTTTTCATCATCTCCTTCCCGATGACCTACTCTGATGTTTATCCTGTAGAATTCTTCAGTGTATTCCTTTACTGACATCAGCTTCCGTCTCAAATTTTGCATCCTCCGAAACAGAGTCATTTAATAATCCTTGGGTATAAATTTGTCTTTCATCTTTGCAAACATTCTATCCCATCTTTTGATTTTCTTCTTGCCCTTGCAGCGTCTGTCCGCCTACAGTTCATCCCACCACAGTGTTGCATGCCCTTTAAGTCTAGTGACCTCATACTTGACTTTCTTCTCTTCTTCAACATCCTCATAGTCAAAGTATTTGTCTAGAGATCTAATCCAGTCTAGAAGTTCTTCAATATCCAAGTTTCCCTCATACACTGGAATGTCCATTTTTTCTCTGGCACCTATCCTTGGAACAACCCTGAATAGGCATTCATACACAACATCTTCGACAACAACTTCTTCTCCTTCATGTCCAACTTCATTTTCACTTTCAACTTCACTGATATCCCCAATGTCGACTGTGCGGCTTTGTGCTATCTCCATGGCATAAAGCCTAGTACGTAATTCACACATTTCTCTTTCCACTACTGGATCAGGCATTGGCCTGTCTCTTCTTCTCGGTAGCATGGCTATAAAATGTTCCTCTTTTTTATGCTACAAAAAGAAAAGACTTGTTCTGTAGCTATAATACCAAATGATGGTATTAGACTACTCCTTTTTCTCTAGCTCACTCTACCTAAAATATACAGACAAAATCAAGCTCTGATACCAAATGATGAAGACCCGCCCAACCCTCGGGCTGAGATCCATACAGGATCGTTCTAATTCTCCTTTGAGTCGAATTAACTCTCTAATTTCCCTACAAGAAATTCTTTCACACACAAGAGTGTATCCACAGGTCCTTCTTGAGAAGCCCACCCTGTCCAACTTAACTCCAGGCATGAGCCTTACACTTCCATACGACCACGACCTGGTCCTTGCGCAAGCGCCTTTCGCAACTCACATGTTCGTGGGTTGAAGACCCTCGACTTTTCTTCACCAAACGCTGATACCTAAGATGTGATGGGATATGGATCCTCCTTGTTAGTGCCCTCCATGTGTCACTATTGACTAATTCTAAGCATTATCCTCACTCGCAACTCGCGAGTTCGAGAGTTGAAGGGTTGAATATCCGGGCCCTTCATTTATGTAACTCTGAGACATGAAAGTCAAATAAGAATTGACCCCTCATCACTTCTCGCGGCTCGCAACTTCATGAGTTAGTTTTTTGAGCCTTTGGGCTCCTTTCTTACGAGAACCCGAAGCATGAGAAGTCAATAGGGTGTTGAATCCCTCCCAGGAGACACGTGACGACCTGTCAACCACACATTCCCCACTTGATGGATGTGCCACGTGTTTTCCCGAGACCTCAACCCTCGGCTCTTCGTGACTTCTACAGTCGAAACTGATTCCTCCCAACCTCTAAAACCCTGATACGTGATGCAACGAAGAGGTTCCGATGCAATGATTATTCCTACTTCTATCTCCTCAGGAGTTCGCGCAACCAAAATATTTGGTCTGCCCTCCGAACTCACGAACCCCAAGTTCAAAAGAATGATCCAATGACCCAAACTGACCACGATCGACGATCTTCGTCGATTCTTGATACTAGAGTGGTGGATTCATCCTACTCCTAACCACCCTACAGCTTCACTGGATTCTACAGTCCCTGCAACTTCACGAGTTCTCCACAAATAATTTTGACTGTTCGATTCCTTCCTCTGAATCTCTGGCCCAAATTGACTCAGTTTTCTTCCACCTGAACTTAACTTCTATGCGACAGCTTCAATTTCTTTCTCCGTTTGAAGTGTTTCGATCTCCATCTTCCTTTGAAGTGTTCAAAGGTGTTATCCCTCCTGAGATTTCACTTGTAATTTGAGTCTCTAGAAGGACTCCTGCACACACTCCTGCGAAAATCTTTCAAATACTCCAGGGTATTTGATCTTTTGACTCTGTGTACTATCAACAACATCAATCCTTCCCCTTTCAACCTTAGTTGATAAGTTCTAAGGCCTTGAATAGCCCGCGCACACCTTGCATGGCTTCTGTGCTTCACCTACACTTCTGCTGGAATGAGAACAATGGTATCCCTCTTGAGCTTTCTGAGATAAAACTTAAAACCATTTCCGACACACACCTTGTGGACATTTCATTGCACTCCTTGCAGGAACTCTCTCAGGAAGAGAAACAATTGAAGCTCATTCTTCTCTCTCAGAAAGAGAAACAATTGAAACTCATTCTTCTCTCTCAGACTTCATACATTCAACATGAAATCATACATTCAACACATAATAACAACAAAGGCATAACAGAGAGAATAAAACAACTATAAGCATACCATTCAACATATGTAAACAAAAAACATCATAACACCATGAAATCTGAGTCAAAGCTTCATATATTAACTCAAATACTCATGTACATGGGTTCTTCTCTACAACTCTCTATTACATCTCTCTTTCTTCTGTTCTATGCTAATGATACTATAATACAAGGGTGAGGGTGTCTATATCCATTTTCCCTCCTACTCTGTAAACTGTCTAATATATTAAATCAAATATACCTACTTTCATTAAAGATTCTTAATGTCTATTACATCTAGTGGATGAGCATAATCTCTCCAGATCTGTTCCTATCTTCAAAACATAAATGCAGGTACGCTCCTCCCAACTATCACATTAATATCTGCTCATTACGTTTTCAAAAACATTTCAAAACGTGTAAAATGTGTGTTGCGCTTTCGAGTTGTCTTTTTCCTTCATGCTCACTTGGTTGGCTGCTTATGATGCTCCTGCATCACCATGATTCCATAATCCTTTACAAGGATCTTTGTCTTCATGATGCTTTGTCTTCTACGTGACTCCTGCAATGCTATCTCTCTTGAGCTTTCCTTAGACATTTGTAAAGGTCTTAACGATATTTTATTTGAACCCGTGCAACCTAATACACTACCTCTCCTAAGATTTAGGTTTATATTCGATTCCTCTGCACCTCATGCTAGAAAAAACATTAAAAAAAATAGGAACTTTCAACCTCCTAAGTCGAACTCGGTTCTGCAACTCTAGAGATTGAACCAATTAAACTTCTCAGACAATCCTAAATTATTTCAACTCGAATTTTCCCATGGATTTGGGGATATTTCTCTCTAATATTTTCGTTTTTTCCCAAATTCACACAATTTGAAATCTTCGACATCGAATTTCTCAAATTCGAACTCGTTTCGACCCATACTAGTCTGGTGTTTGAATGAAAAGATTGAATATGATTTTGTAACATACCAAACCACCCATAGGCCAGGAATCTACCAATTTGTAATGCACCCATCCACCCATAGGTTGCCCACGCTACTCCAAAAACCTGTTTCTGAATTGATTTCGAATTTTAATAACATTTAATACAAAAGTGAAGCATGCAATACTTACATGCATTAATCAAGATCCATGCTACAACATAAAATAAATAAGGAATGTGTGATGCACAAAAAATATCCAACAAACATGCATGTTCTAAATACATATCTCAGAGATAATTAAATACACAGCACAATATACATTATACAGAAAACACAGAGACCACTTATCATTACAATTAAGCATTCACCTAATCGTTGTAGACGAAGGAAATTCCTCCCAACCCTAGACTTTGTTGTTCTTTTACACTCAACAAGATGTCACCCTCGATCTAGGGATATGAATCTACAAGGACGGGCCCTAGGAAAAATCTAAAACACACAAAAGTTGGCTAACTAGCTCTCAGGTTTCCCAACCACACAACAAATATGAATTTCAAGCTCTCTTTCCCCCTCAGCATGCACAACCAAAAGAAATGAACACCTTTCTCTTCCATGCAGTCCCTCAGGTTTTTTCATTTCTCTCGAGGGCTCCAATGCTACTTTTAAGGGAATATGCCTACTGGAAACTCCAAGGATTCTCAATTGTGGATAATTATTTCTTAACTGACATCAATCTCATGCACACATGCATCCATTCCCTCCTAGAATGATCATTAATTTATTACAACCATGTAGTAATGGATATCTTCCTACAACCATTCATTTCCATGCGACCCCAAAGAGTAGACAAATTCAACAAGAGTTAGGAGGGTGTAATAGTGAATGAATAAGAACAAGTGAACCGAGAAAAACGAGTGGGTGAGTGAAAAAGAAGAAGAAGAACCCCCAAAACAAGCCAGAAGGTGTTTATATAATTACGTGAAAAAAAGAACCACATGGCCTTCCTCCCAAGAAGCTCATGCAACCCCTTTTCTCCGTAAAATCAATTATGAGTAAATAAAATATAATAAAAAGACTTAGCCCCTTAAGCCCCCTCTCTCGTGGAATCATATCCCCATGTCACTTTTGTCCTTATCCGTCTTGGATCTAGTAGTGTATTTTATTAATGTATATGAAGTATTACAATTCCTAGGCACTATAGCCACTTTTCCACTTTACTCACTCACCATCCTAAGTCACAATTATATAATACATTCTAGTTCATAAGAGTTAAAATTGAGGTGTTAGAGAGAGTTTGAAAGTCATTATGCTAATGAAATAGAAAATAATGATAGAGTGGTTATGAAGGAGCATCAAGAAATTAGAATTGAAAGATATTACAACATGTCTCAAGGTATTTATTTATTATTGTACTTTCTTTATTAATCAATATAGATCCATGGAATTTCCCCTCCATTTTATTTAATTTCAATTTTATTTAATTTCAAGTCTTTTATCTTATGCATTAAGAAATATTACGTATCCATACAATTCCCCCTCCAAACACATTTATCTTATGCATTGAGACATATTATTTATCCATAGAATTTGCCAAACAATGTGTTTGATTTCAAGTATTTTATCTTATGCATTAATAAATATTACATATCCATACGTGAGATTCTCTTTAACACCCTTGACATGAATGGAAAATCTATCTCTAATACCAAATCCATAAGTAAACAAAGGTTCGAAATTGAATACTTCTAATCATTGTAACAAACTTCTTTTACAATGGGGTATTGTGGTAGTAAACATTGTAAGCATCATTCCATTTATTTAAATAATGAAACCTAACTCTTTATTAAATCTAGTATGATTTTGTAAGACTACCCTCTAACATCTCCTCTCTCGGAGGGAATATCATAAACAAAATATTAACACATAAACAATAATATTTATTAAATGTTAATGAATTTTTTTAATATCTAAAAAAGCATTATTAATTAAAAAAATATATATTTATATAAATTAAATTGATTTTATCAAAAAAAAAATAAAAAACTTGAAAATGAAAAGAAAAAAATTATGAAAATTACTTAAATCTTAAATTTTAAAATAGTAAAATAGAATATAAATCAAATAAATTTTTCAAAATTAAACATGAAAAAAAATAATAAAAATTACTTAAATCCTAGAATAATGAAGAGAAAACTATGAGAAATTTGTTTCCATTCAATTGTACATAAATAAATATAACAAAAGTTATTTCTATTTAAAGACTTAAGAATAATCTCTTATCTACTATTTCTATGAAGGTTTGTTCCCATTGCTTTCTACATACGTAAATATATATAAATGATTAAGGAAAGTTATGCCCATTAGAATTTGTAAGAATAATCTTTAAATGTATTATTATGTTGTGGTTGTAAGAAAGGAAAGGAAAACCGTGGATGTTTTCTCTTCCTTATTATTCTTCACCCAGATAACATTTTATTAATCTTAATTTTCATGCACGTAAAATTGCATTTTAAAATTAATAATATAGACTTTTGTATAAATTCACATTATTTACCTTTCTATGTTAAATGTGTTAATTTTATTTTATTTTTTAAATGAAATTAAATACATAATGTAATTTAATAATGTCATTTTTTAGGTGTGTTATTAATACCAGGGTTAAAGATTTTATATTATAAATGTATTTGTTTTTTATAATGAGAATTCTACTCTCGATTATATTGGTTATGAAAGTTTTCAGAGTTAGTCATAATGTTATAATTTTTATGGATTCAACTCTGTAATAGGTTTCAA
Source organism: Picea mariana (assembly GCA_032191745.1). Lineage (NCBI taxonomy): Eukaryota > Viridiplantae > Streptophyta > Pinopsida > Pinales > Pinaceae > Picea > Picea mariana. The sequence continues at coordinate 54,321 of JASDQU010102156.1, read as the reverse complement.
AATATCGAGTGTTTCAAGTGGACACTACACCCATCATGAGGGAAATAAAATATATTGTGGTGGAAAAGAGTGTGCATTGGTTTGTCTTTATAGATTATGGGGAAGGTGACCATTACAGAAGGGTAAAATTAAAATAGTCGTTGAGAATAAAAGAATGACTTGAGAAATGAATAATATTAAAACGAAGTCTCACATTAACATCTATTTTAATTCTTTTTGTTATTGTTTATATCTCATGTCATTATTTTATTCTCAACTATGAGTTTCATTTTCCCCTTCCTTCAATGATCACCCTCCTCTTAATCTTTAAAGATAAACAGTTACACTTTTTTCCACCACAAGAACTTTTATGTCCCTGATGATAGGTGAAGTGTCCACTCAAAACATTGGACATTTCAAATCCTATTACACAATTCAATCCAAAAAAATTATAAAATTCATTTGCTAGATCGAAAACACAAATAAAACTATGTTTAACAAAAACTTTATGCACTTATTCTACACACTTTAATGCACTTTAATGATAGCTCATGGTAACCTTTGTCACCCATATTAAAATGAGCCCTATATGTCCCCGAAAAGAGGGTTTCCATGAACACCCTTACTACCGCTACATTTCAATGATATACAACTCGTTACATCCATTTTGATATCGATGTATATATCATGGCTAACAAACAAGTCATATTTAGAAACACGGTGTTACATAGAATAATCATAAATTTAATCACATTAATACTAAAACTTTCGGTGTTACATAGAATAACCATAAATTTAATCACATTAATACTAAAACCTTGTCGCCCATGTCTTGGATTCTTACATTCGATTCTAAGGGGTATCCTAAATATTGCTATTACATTGGGCACCTCTTGGAAACAACTTATTTGTTCTAACATTTTTTGCACATTTACCCTCGAGATAATAGGTTAGAGGTTATCAAATTCTAATTAAATATGATATTGTTGGCCGAGACAGTTTTAATTTAAGAGGTGATTCAAAACGTAATTTAATGAAAAAAATTAAACATAAATCTTTAAAAGATTGAGATGATTATAAAGAATGTCATCTTGCAATTGTGAACTATAATCACCAAATAAAATTCTGTCACGTTAAAATTTAAAGTTTCTGCAAGTTAAAACTTAAAACATAATTAAATTGTTTTTAGATACCATTTGAATTTGACGATATAGTACTTTTGTAAATCCCAAAAATACGTTGCTATGATAACGCTTATGATTGCAACCGCTTTAATTGTACTTCACCTTTTTTTGTGTGACAATTACCTTTTGACACGTTTCATTCGTCTTCTATCTGATATGTTAGTGTTACTTTGTAGAGATAAATTTAATACGTATTGATGTAAGAATGTTTATGTTTAAACTACTTTATAACATAATAACATAATTTAATTTTCAAGTAGCTATCTAATTGAAAACTCAAACCTGTCAATATGGTTATTACACCAAGACATGAGACTATTGTAATAGTTTTTTGCGTTAATCACGATTTTATTTTTGTGTCGATCAAAATTTTCTCGCTTTTTTTCATAATTTAACTTTGTTTTCGCTCATTCAAATTTTTTTCTTCTCTTTTATTGCTCTGTCGAAACAACATTTATTGTGGGAACAACAGGGGAAATGGAATGGGTGTATGTACGAATTCTAAGCAGTTGCATGTAGGAGTCTCAAAGTTCTAATACTATAGAAATTTAATAAGCAATTTAATTATATGGATATAGTTGATGGTTGAAATGTGTGCATGTACGGATTTTAAGCGACTTCATTTACGAGTCTAGAAGTTCTAATTTCATCTTGATTTCTAAAACTTGCTACTACTTAAGTTGATAATTGGAGACATTTAAAGTTGCAAGCCACACTATTTGTTTTTGTTTTTATTCCAGATTTTTTATATCTGTAAATTTATAATCTATATAATACAATATACATATATATTTCTCATACAACATATAGACTGATTTAAAAAAAAAATATTATGCACATTTGATTCTTCATTTAATTTAGTATGATTTATAGATTTTGAAAGGATTTTTATGTGTTCCGGAGTTTTTATGGATTACAACTTGTTGATTTTTTTAACACTAGAAAAATTTAAATGTAATTTGTATTTTGTAAACTCTCTACAATACTTGTTGAATGAGTTGAAGGTGTTGTCTAGTATCTTGTTTTTACCTAGTGATATTCCATATTAGTTTATGTATTTCACACATAAGTGAAATCAGTTCTTCTGGTTTTTACTTTATAGTGTATGCATCATGAATAATGCAATTACTTTGTTTTATTCATGTTTGTTTTTGTATTGGTGTAATGTTTGATGAAACCATTTAGCTCAATGTTATCTTATTTGTATGAATAAGATAGATAAGTATTGCAAATTTTCACAGTAAAAAATGCTATATAACATGGACTTTTAGTTTCATCATTTCTCTACTAGTACCAAGAATATTGAGTAATTTATACAAAATTACTAATTGTGGGTATTTTTGGAATATTTTGGTCTATTATGTAATTTATATAAAATTAATAATAACATTTTTTTAAGAATATTTTGTTTGTTTGAGAATACATTTTAGTAACAAGTCTATTCATTAATTTATAGAAAAATATTGATAATCAGTAATTTTTTAACATTTTGGTTTTCCTTTGGTTTCAGGGTTTTATTTTAATTGGTTAATGATATTGGGTAGTTTTAAAATATTTTTGTTTGATTTTGATTTTAAGATACATAACATTATTTTGTGTGATAATAAATGTAAATCATAATTATATCAACTAAAATCTTGAGATATTCATATACAATTTGTAAATATGGATTTTTAGTTTGATTATTTCTCTACTTCCTTTATGCAGTACTTATGCATACTACCAAGTTTGTTCACTAATTTATACAAAATTATTGATAGTGGGTATTTTTTCTGAAGATTTTGATCTATTAAGTAATTTAAGTATATGCACAATTAGTTTATCTTCTTATTGTTTAATAGTGTATGACTCATGCATAATGCAACTAATATTTTTTATTGAAGTTTGAACAAAGTACTTCACAAAGTTATCTTATTTGTATGAACAAGAGAGACAAACCTTACAACTTTTCAGTGTAACAAATTATATATGATATGGAATTTTAGTTTCATCCTTTATGTGTTTCTTTTATTGAGTAGGAAGTATGTTCATATGGGTGTTTATCATGCAAATTATATCATTTTTCAAAATCTGAATGGTGGATATATTTGAAGTGAAAAGTTGTAGAAGTGTAGGAGTGCGAAAGGATGAGTGAATTGAATTCTTTTTTCAAAATACACCAACTTAAACATATGCATAAAATTTTTTGGTTCACTTTATATACTTGTTTTTTAATATATGTATATAAGTAAAAACATTGATATATCTAAAACGTTCAAAGTCTTTGATATTATTTTTTTGTTGATTATCAACAACAGAAAGTCGGTTTATGTAATTAGTTTATATGTGTAAAATAAATATTAATATTTAGGTGCAATTAGTTCCTCTACTTCTTGCTTCATAGTATATATCTCATGCATAATGTAGCTACTATGTTTTATTGAAGTTTGTTTATTCTAAGTGTATGAGTAATGCATAATGCAACTAATGTATGGAATTTTCTTGTGTGGGGATATCCCTCCCTGGAGGTGTGGAAGATAAATATATTTAAGAATATTTTTTAAGTTATACATAAATATAAAAGTATTTTTTTTCACTTTATATAAATATTTCTCATATATATATATATATATATACATATATATATATATATATATATATATATGAAAAAGCATTGGGATATCTAAAAATTTAAAAACATTTGATGTTAAAGTTTGTTGATTATCAACAAAAGAAGCTTGTTTTATCTAACTATTAATATTTAGGTTCAATGAGTTCCTTTGCTTCTTGTTTTATACTGTATGTCTCATGCATAATGTAGATACTATGTTTCTTGAAGTTTGTTAAGTTTTATTGGATGTGTGGGGTATCTACCTATGGGGAGGTGTAGAAGATATATCTATGCCGAAGTATAAGTATGCATAAGATATATTAGTTTAACAATATTTTTTAAGTTAGACATATGCATAAAATCTATTTGTTAACTTTATGTACTTATTTTCTAATATATCTATATACATAAAAATAGTTAAATATATAAAATGTTAAAAGGATTTGGTGTTAATATTTGTTGCTTATCAACTTTTACAGGTTGTTGGAGAGACATTCAATGTTAGCATCAATGTTATATTACATTTTCATTTATTTATATTAAGTTTCACTATTCATCTCTTGTGATTCCTACAATTCTAAGTTAAACATATGCATAAAACCATTTTGTTCACTTATATACTTATTTTTTAATATATGGCATTTAGATATCCAGAAAATTATAATACTTTGGTGTTTTTGTTCTTTTTTTAAGTAAAAAGGGGTGTTGCTTGCTATATTATATTCGCAAAAAGAAACAAAGAGATACATCAGTGTCATAGCCGCCAAGTGTGTCACCATTTTACTGGAAACCAACACAACTTGGGGCACATATGTTCCTTCTAGATAAAAGACAAAAGATGGTTTTGCCATCTGTCCTACCCGAACGAAACCATGAAAGATGGTCATGCATCGACTTGACTCTGAACAACAAGAGTTAAAGAAAAAAGCAGCCCTAGCATAGCTGGAAGTAAAAGAGAAAACCAGACTGAAATTGACAAGGTCAAATACCCGGTGGCCTTTCTTCCCCGTCCTCCTACCACGTTGCTCTGCCCTGGATGACAAATGGCTGGGCGCACGTTGGGCATTTTCGATTTGCCAAGGCATTGGAGTAAGCGTCCAGAAGCTTATCCAAATGTTGTCCCATTAGGAGGGCTCTATGCTCATGGTCTGCCATTTTTCCTCATAGTTCAAGCACTAGATCCAAGTGTGCCACATGGAGGAAGGATGGCGGGGCACCAGAGTGTCCATGCACAGTTCAATTGGGAGTTGGCGCCGGTGTTTCCTCACCCTCTCCCAGAGTTACCTTCGTTTCCTTTGTATTTGCCTCCCCTGGAATAACCACCTCTGTGTCTGCACTGCCCTCACCCTTGTCCATGGATGCTATGTCTGTATGGTGTACCATTACCACGCAAGTCCCCTGCGAGACCACATCCATGTAAGCCACTTCCTCGACATAACATGTTGGGAATTCCTCAAAGAGCCTCCCCCTTGCGTTGTCTCTTGCCTGAGGTTCCAGGGAAGTCAGAGTGTTTTTCGTGTAGGGTACTTCCTCGACATAACAGTTTGGGAATTCCTCATCAGGCCTCCCCCTGTTGTTACTTCTAGCTTGGGTTTCAAGTGCAGTTGGAGGATTTTCTTCTTGCGTAGTGCCTATGGGCTGCCAATTATCCGAGAGTGAGAGATGTTCTAGTGGGGTCTGAGCGTTCTCCTCCATCGCAGACTCAATTGCATAAGCCTAGAGTGTGAGATGTGTTGCCTTTGCTCTCTAACGAAGAATGGAGTTGGCCAGCGAAAGTGCTCTTTCCAGATGCTGTCTCCTCTGGCGTTGAGAAGCGTGGGTGTACCAGGCTGAACCCCGATGAGGTTTGCCTCGCTCTCTAGGCATCGTGGAGAAGTAGTGGGTATCAAATGCAACAGGGCTCAGAAAAGTTAGAAGGATGCAAATAAAGATGCACCATAGCTCACAAACGATGGAAAATTGTAGAGCAAGAATGAGCTGAATGTGACCATGCCTCTTCACTTTCACAATCTTGTGGGACGACTGCACATGGCTTCGCAATAACTCTACCATACTAATTGCTTGAGGGGTCGGCCCTTTCCCACGAGGGAGAAGTCTCTCACCCAGAGGTCGGTTGTAATGGCCTCCTCCCATCGTTAATGTTGAATAGATGGGGAGCGACTTGCCGCATTTAAAATGAGGCTGGGCACTATACCAGGTGGCGGTGCTATGCAACGTGTCACCCCATCTGGGGATGAGGCATCCCTGCTAGCAAGGTCTTTGCAACGCCTCGAGAGTTCAGTACATTCAGATAAATTGGCTTGCCAGTGTATGAGTTCTGACTTGGTATTGACTCCCGCATTAGCCAGGCAGTCTGCTACTTTGTTTTCTTCTCTTTTCACATGAGAAGGGATTATGGTGAGGTTGGGATGGATGAGAGCTCCAAAGTCTTCCAGAAGTCACGAAAGCCTCCAACTGGGAGAGATTCGTAGTGGATGTTCTCCATGAAGAATTCTGGTGATGAGATGAATGATGATCTGAGAGTCTCCCTCTACAATGACCTTTTGGTGTTGATTGTGAGTTACAACCTTGAGGCCTCAAATAAGGATTAAAAGCTCAGCAACATTGTTTGTGTTCTCACCCAGGAAGCCTGCCACCAAATGTATGATCTCGTCAGCATGGTTCCAAAGGACTGAGCCAAATCCTGTCAGTCTTGGGTTTCCCCTTGAGGCACCATCAAAGTTTATCTTGACGAAACCTATTGGAGGGGGGGTCCATCTTGTCGGGTTGTTGGAATGGATACCTTTTTCCTTCATAGGAGTGTGAACATGAATGTGCATATTCCATCTTTTGAGAATATTGTTCTCCTCGGGAGTGCATTGTAGATCGTCAAGGTTCCAAGGTTTGTTGTTGACCATTTCTCGAATTAACTTCTCAACCCATTCCCATGTGGTAGTGGGAGGGGAAGTTTTCAAATGAAAGATTTGTTTGTTCGTTTCTTTCCAAATTGCCCATAAAGTGAACCCAGGGAGCAGCTGCCAAATGCGTTCGAGAATTGGGTTGTGGAAGGAGATCGTATTCCAGTTCACAATTGTGTCCCTGATACTGCTCCTGTTTCTGTTAGTGCGTTTCATTGCATGGGCTCCCCAATCCCAAATCTTCTGATAGTAGTGGCAATTGTTGAAAAGATGTTCAAGGGTTTCCTCTCTCTAGTGACATAGGGTACACCTAGACTGGCCCATAAAGCCTCTTTTTAAGAGATTATCCCACGTGAGGATACGATTTTGAGATGTGAGCCATAGTAAAATTGAAACTTTGGGCCAAAGGATACCTTCCCAAATTTTGCTTCAGATGATTTCTGGGGCCTGATTTTGGTAGTTTCCCTGGAGGTAATAGGCTTCATTAACTGAAAAAATACCCATGGTAGAGTGTCCCCATCGTAGGATGTTCGGTCCATCTTTGATTGGTATTTTTCTGTGGGCAGCACATTCTTGTCAGGCTTGGAGATCCAAGTCTTCTATGAGCTATAATTTTGTTCTCTTTATTTTCCATTGTTGCCAGGGCTGGTTCCTATGAATCAGATTCCAAAGATCTCTGACTTTCTGAAAAATATTCGGATGGAGCTTCTATTTGAGAGGATTGAGATCTTTCAAGTCATAGAGGGGGGGTAGCTGATGCCATGAGTCCTACCAAAATAGTGCACTTTCTCCATTCCTTACTTCCTAGAAGGCGTGCCTTTGAATTAGAGGGTGATTTTTTCAGGATGCATTCCATATGTTGGATCCTTGGATATGGTCATTGAACCTGATTAATTGGTCGTCATGTGTATTTGGGGCATACTTTTGTTTCCATATTTGCACCTAGAGTTCTGTCGGATGTTGTAACCATCTCCACCACATTTTGGAACCCATGACTTGGTTGAGCTTTCCAATATCATGTAGTCCTAGCCCTCCGAACTTTTTGGGCTTGCATAGTTTATCCCAGCTAACCAGTGCCCATTTTTTATTGGCTTGGTGGTCGTGCCACAAGAAATTTTTTTGAAGGCCCCTAATTGTCCGAATTACCGTGATAGGTGTTGCCAGAGCAGTGAAGAGGTATGTGGGCAGTGCCTGCAGGGCTGACTTGAGGAGCACTAGTCTGGCAACAATATTAAGTGGTCTGAAGGTCCAGTTGCTTAACTCACAGGAGATGGAAAGGAGAAAGTTGTCCCAAGAAATGGAGCACGTCGGCTCCCCTGTGAGGGGTATGCCAAGGTAAATGGAAGGAAGGAAGCTTTTGGATATTCCCAAAAGTATGGAAAGATGGTTTTGTACTGCAATTGGCATATTGAAAAAGTAGAGCTTAGATTTTTCCAGATTTAAGAGCATGCTTGAGGCTTCTGTGAAGTCAGAGAGAATGGATTTTAGCTTGGTGGCTTCATGGGCTGTGGGGGTGTTCATTAGTAATGTGTCGTCGACAAACTGACTGTGCGAAGGTGCTGGATGGATGTTATGAAGGGGTAGTCCTTTGAGGGAGCCTTCCAAAATCGTCACCTTGATGTAGCACCCTAGACCTTTGGCCATGAGCATGAAGAGGAAGGGAGAAACAGGGTCACCCTGTCTAATTCCTCTAGTAGACGAGAAGGGTTGGGAGGGTATCCCATTGACCAATATGGAGAAAAAGGCTGAGGAGGTAAGCTTAAGAACCAAATTGACTTAGATTTTATCAAAACCAAAGGACTCCAACATGGAGCATAAGTATTGCCAGATTACTCTGTCAAAATCTTTTGAGAGATTGAGTTTAATAAGCATACCTGGTATCTTGGCCATTTTCAAAGAGTGGACCACCTCATTAGCTAGAATAACACTATCCATGATTTGCCTCCCTTCCACATAACCGACTTTCTCTTTGGAGATGATAAAAGGTAGGACTGGCTTGAGATGAGTGGCAATGTCTTTTGTGATGATTTTTTAAATGACATTGCAAAGGGATATTGGTATGAACTTCCTGGGATGAGTGACATACTCCTCCTTGGGGATGAGAGTGATAAAAGTTGTGTTGAGTGCAGAGAGTACCTAGTTGGATGTTCTAGTTTCTTCAATAGCCAACCAGACCTCTTCCTTAATTAGATCCCAATAGTGATGGAAGAAGTCTGTGGTGAAGCCATCTGGGCCAGGTGCTTTTACTGGGGGCATTTCCTTGATAGCTAGGTCCACTTCAGATTGAGTGATGGGGCATATGAGCACTTCATTCTGCTCAGGGGTGACCAGCGAGGGTATGTGATTCGGTATTTTCTGAATTGCTTCCTCCCTTTTCTCGATGGTTTTCGTGAGAAGGTATTTGTAGTATGTGTTGAGTTCCTCGACAATTTGGTCATGTTCCCTTATAGGGATGCCTTAAGTGTCCTCCAGTTCAGTAATGCAGTTGATGTATCTGCGGTGCACCATTGCTCTATGGAAGAATTTTGTGTTTTGCTCGCCCTCTCTGAGCCATTGAACTCTGGACTTCTAACGCCATAGAATTTCTTCTTGCTTTCTCCATTCCTCCATTTCTGCTTGGAGTTTCTCTTCTTCTTTCATTAGAATTGGGGTTTTGCTTCCCGAGATGAAGATTCCTTACAGGTCTTTGAGCTTGTGTTGAATTTCTTACTGTCATTGGAAAATATTTCCAAAGGTTGATTTATTCCAGATCTTCAGTTGTTGCTTGAAGTTTTTGAGGCACTGCTGGAATTTGTACATGTGAGTTCCATGTTCCACTTTAGCCTAGATCCACCAATTATGTGCTAGCTGATGGAAGTCTGGGTGAGAAAGCCAAAACTTTTCAAAGTGGAAGGGTTAAGGTCTGGGAATGTTGTCAGGATCCAGACAAAAGATGATAGGCCAATGATCTGATCCTGATTTTGGCATTATGTTGGCTTCCATTGCCGGATCTCCCTCAAGAAGGGTTTCTACTACTAGGAAGCGGTCTAATCGGCAAGTTACGTGCTGGTGGCCAGAGCGTTGATTGGACCAAGTGAAAATTCCATTTCGGGTTTCAATATCCACCATGTTTAACTGATCTATGAGGGTTTTGAACTTACCACTATCTTGCTCCAACCTTTTGGTTCCTCCAGTTTTCTCCTCCAGCGTCAGGATCATGTTGAAGTTGTCACCCATGACCCAATTGGGCATATTCAACAGAGTTTTAATATGTTGTAGTTTTTGTATGAAGCTTTCCTTGTCTTATTCCCTCTGTAGTCCATAGACGTTTGTGATGGCTCCTTCCTTGGTAGATCCTATTACTATGAAATAAGCCATGAGAGTGCCTGTCTTGGAGAAGGGTTGTTGCAGTGTGATAGTATGAGGGTTCCCAAGAATGGATAACCCTTCTAAATCTCCCATGGAGTCTTGGTGGAAGAAGTCGCAACCCCTCCAGCTTCTTCGGAATATGTTTTCAGCTTCTAGTCCCACACATTTAGTTTCTTGTAAGATTAGGACATATGGGTTTTCAACTTTGATGCAATCTCGAAGGATTCTTTTCTTGGATATACCATTGAGCCCTTTGATGTTCCAAGTGATTATCTTCATCATGAGGAAGGAGGGGAGGGGTGGAGGTATCCCTTTGATAACCTGTGAGTCTGTCCTATGTTAATCAATAGGTTTCCTTCTTCTTTGATAAGCTGGTGGGGTGTTTTGTATCCCCTCCTTTTGTTTTCCTTAGTTTCCCACATAGGTTATGTGCTTGGGTCTGCGGTTATGCCCAGTCTTGCCATAGATCCTACTGTGGAGTTTGTGAAAACTTTATGGACTTTATGAATTTGGTCCAGAGAAATGTGTTGCAGGTCTTTTTGGTTAAGAGCTTCCTCCATCTTTTCCAGGTCTATATCCTCCAGATCTATTTCATCCAACTACATCATGGTGTCTCCGTCTGTTCCTGTTTGAGCAGCTTGGGTTGTTACTTTGGTTTGAGTCGAGTCAGGTTCCTCTGGGATTTTCCCCTTCGTTTGGGTTTTTGCTTGATGAGGGTTTTGTATTTTCTCCTCTTATGGTAGCTGATTCAGAATGTCATAGGAATTTTTGGTTGGGACTTTTGGGGCCGTGCTCTGGTTCTGTTTTCTTGGTGGATTTTTTTTTCAACTTGTGAAATTAGTAAACCCATATTTTTGCTTACTATCCCCATCCTTCGCACTTGGAGTGTTCAAAGGGAAATCTCTTAAGAGGTGGTCGTGCTCATGGCATTTCCTATAGCAAAAGGGGACGTGTTCAAAATCGATTGCTTGATTCCAGTCTTCCTCCTGATACTCTAGAGTGGTTGATCCTAGCAGGGCCTTTGAGATGTCCATGTAAACACAGATGCAAGCATATGAGGTGTACTTTCTCATCTTTGTAGCCTCCGATGACTTTACATATCGCCCCACTGTGTTCCCGACACCCATGAGTATTTCTTCCAGCTAGAACTCCTAGGGCAGTGAGTACAAATGTATCCATACTAGCACCATCATAAATTCCTCCTTCTCTGGGCTGAATCTGTCTGTCCAAAAGTGCAGAAACAATCCTGCTAAGTTATAGAAGTACGGTCCATTATCAAAGATTATATCCTTGTCTTCGAGGTTGTACAAGATTATTGAGAAGAATCCCTTGAAGGTGAGATGAACTTCATAGTCTCCTTTGGGGCTCCACCAGTCCTTGATCTAGTGTGTGAGGTCGCGTTCAGTTGGCCATAGGCCATAAAATTTGCCAATTAGGGCATGCTCCATCATAAACTGAGTATGCTCACCTACTCGTGTTGATTTCATATGATAATGAGGGGGTTTGTCCATTTTTGGAATACACTTGCCTGGTTCCCATCCTCAAGAAGCTTTTGGATGAGACGTAATGGGTTCTACGTCCATTTCTTTCCTGAGCCCCTGTTCCTGGGTGAAAAGATGATCTTGAAGATGCGGCGATGGCTCGAATGTGGATCTTTTGGAATGGGTTCCATTCTTGTCATTGGTTGTAACATCATTGTATGAGGGTGGTTTCCCCCCCTCTTCTGGACTCATCCTAGCTGCTCATTAACCTCATGATGCCTTCACCCAAGTAGCTTAGTCCATTGGCTTGGAGCGGTAGTGTCAGTGCATGCAACAAGTACGTTGGATGTGTTACAGAGCCCTAGGGTTTTCTGGTGCAGTTGTTCCTCATCTAATATCAATTGTTCCCTATTCTATAATGCTTTGGTGTTAATGTTTGTTTATATAGCTATTTTATGTGTGTAAAATAAGTATTAATATTTATTTACAATTAGAACCTTTGCTTCTTACCTCATAGTGTATGCCTCATGCATAATGCAACTACTGTGTTTTATTGAAGTTTGTTGCTTTATAGTGTATGTCCCATGGATAATTCAACTAATGTGTTTTCATTTAAGTTTCTTATTTTTTATTAGTGGTGTGAGTGATATACATATGCGAATGTGCCAAAGATATATCTATGCTGATCATATGTCCATATAGAAGATACATATGTTTAAAAATATTTTTAAGCTAGGAATATGAATACAAGTTTTTTTTTTACTTTATATACTTATTTTTTAATATATGTATATATGTAAAACCATTGAGATATCTAAAATGTTAAAATACTTTGGTGTAAATGTTTATTAATTACTAACGCAATAATGTTTTTTATGTAACTATTTTATGTGTGTAAAATAAATATTAATATTTAGGTGCAATTAATTGTGTCTTTCTTGCTTCATGATGCATGCCTCATGCATAACGAAACATCTATGTTTTGTTCAAGTTTGTTTCTTCATAATGTATACCTAGTGCATAATGCAACTAGTATGTTTTATTAAATTTTGTTGGGTTTTATTGGTTGTGCGGGATGTATAAATTTGAGGAGGTGGGGAAGATATATTTGATACAAGTGGATACCGGTGGCCACCCACCTATTCCAACTGGTTCAAAACAACTTTCTGAAAACTTACTATTTTTAGCAGTTTTTCGGTTCTTAAACTTTGAGGGCCATTTTGACAACCTAAATGAATATTTTTCAGGATTGAGCTGCTCAATGATAGTCAAAGGCACTGATTGAGCCCCAAAATGAATCTCCTTGATGATACATTTCCAATGATCTATTTTGTACCCGAAACAGAGATCATATGCCAAAGTTACGCCACTGCGAAGTTGATACAACAAACTACCCAAAACAGGGTCCACAAAACTATTGGCTTTTCATCTTCCAGGGTTAAGGTTTTATATTTTCTTTATGATAAAAGGGCCTTTGGAGACTTACTGTAAAATCATCTTCTTGTGAATGCGAGTAGCTGTCATATCTCTTCCGAGAGATAAGTTGCCACCATTCTAGTGAGTCTTTCACTTTGTATTTCTACAGTTTTGTACATTTTGCTCATTAATCCAAATTGTGTATTATTGTATCTCTGTGTTTATGGTTGCATATCTGATATATTTGTATTATATTATTGTATATAAGAGATATATATGTGAATTTCTTTATTATATATTTGCTCTCATTTCGTGCAGAAAATAATCTGGATCAGTGGTATCAGAGCACACTTCTCTTGGTCATTTTTCAGTGCATGTCCCCGATGAGGTATGAGTACAGAGAGTTGGGTATTGAACTTATCTCTATTAAGGAAAATCTCTCTCACACACCCACGAAACCCTCCATGGAGGAAGAAAATAAAAACAACAGAGAAGACGATTTTATTGATCTTTTTCTTGAGCAAGCTCTCACGTGACAAAGGGATGAAATAATGGAGAATTTTTCCCACATCCTTCAACGCCTACTGATAACAACAACCACGTATTCATAAAGAGGCCACTTTGGAGGAACCTCACTTTTCAATACAAGTTAATTTTTATATTCCCATATTTAAAGGATAGATAGATGAAGATTCCCTAGAAAAATGGTCAAATCTTCTAGAAGGTTATTTCTTTGTTCATAATTATTTTGACAGGGAAAAGATCACCTTCTCACTCCTTAAGTCTCTCCCCCATGTCAAACATTGTTGGTAAACTTACTAAGAGAAAATTTTCACAGAGGAGTCTGGAATATATGGGTTGAAGCTCACTTGGTATTTTTTTGTGGATGCAGTCAAGGAACAATATTACCCTGTGGAAACTATGATGACTAGTACATGAGATGGAACACACTACGGAAAGAGAGGGGCCAAGCAATGTAAGAGTTCACGAATTCCTTCCATACCTTATGCACTGAGCTGGGTATCAAATAATCTAAGCAACATCTGGTTCTAAAATACAATGGGGATCTACACAGATACATCCAAACTAAAATGGATTTTCCGGACATCCCATCACTCCGTGCACCTTCTCAATATGTTACTAAAATCAAGAAGAAATACAAGAACCAGAATAAGTGAGAGTTTGGGTCTGCAAATACGCAACAACCAAAGTATGGTAAAGATCACCGTAACAACCAGCGTTCAAAAAACTAGTCCAAGCCACAAGAAAAGAAGGATAAGGGAAAGAAAAAGAAGGACACTAGAAAACGGTGGGATATCCACAAAATCCCTTGGCATAACACCGATGAATGTCACTCAAAATAGTCAATGGTTGTTGAGATCAAATACAAGGAGCCGAACCCTAATTCATAATCGGATTCCGAAAATACTGGTAGAAGACAGATCATCGACACAGATCCCATTGATATTGTCACCACCGCAACAATTCAACTAGAAGAAACATTGGATCCGGAAGAGGGGGGGGCACCTTTTTCATTCAAAGATGTGGGTGAAGGGGACCCTACTATTTTTTATTGTTGATAGTGGAATATAGAAGAAACTCATATCAGTAGAGTATATCATAAAGTTGGGATTGTCGACAAAACCACACCAGCAACAATACAGTATTGGGTGGCTTCACCAGAGATGAGATATTCATGTCATCCAACAATGTTGATTGTCATACAACATCTATCCCTTCAAGGATGAGGAATTATGTGATGTTTCCTTGCTGTATGTCTATGATGTTCTCTTGGCCCAACCATATATGTGGAATCACCATGTTATTTATGAGTCTTGACCCCATAGTTTCATTGTTACTCTGGGGGGTCATCTCTACAGGATACCAGAGGTAGTTCCAACTACTGTCCCACCTAAACAGTGCTGCTAGGTAGTATCTCATACTAAAATATTCAGCTTCTTCACAATATGTTCAAAAGGTGAACATAAGGACAATACAACCATTGCAGTGTAGGTCCAAGCACCTTCTATCCAACAGAAGAAGATCGACAAGATTGCAACAAAGTGAAAATATTCCTTCTACACATAGTCATCTCATGTAGCCTGAATGTTTGAACATATTCAACCCTACCAACAATAGTTTCATGAAAACCTTCCACAAACCAAGCAACATAATGTATCCAACAAGGAAAACAACTCACCAAGATTTAGATTCAACAATCACTTTCCCCTGTCCCCTGAGAACTCAATGTAGTGGAGACCATTTCTTCCAAACGAGGGAGGATTTATCTAGGTAGATATCAATCTCCATCCACCTACTCCAACGGGCTAAAAAACAAATTCTAATAACTTACTATTTTTTAGCATTGTTTTTGTTCGTAAACTTTCGGGGCCATTTTGAGGGCCTAAATGAAGGTTTTTTGGGATCCAACTCCTCAATGATAGTCGAGGGCTCTAATTGAGCCCCAAAAATGAATCTCCTCAATGATACCTTTCCAATGAGATATTAGGTACTCCAAATGGAGACCGTATTCCTTAAGTTACTCTCCACAGAAGTTGATACACCAAATTACCCAAAATGGGGTCCACAAAATTGTTGTCTTTTCATCTTCGAGGGTTAGGGTTTTGGATTTTCTCTATGATAAAAAGAATTTTGGAGCCTCATTCTAAAATAACCTTCTTGTGAATGTGATTAGCCATAACATCGATTCTCAGAGATAAGATGCCACCATTCTAGCGAGTCTTTCACTTTGTATTTCTACAATTTTGAACATTTCGCTCATTAATAGAAATTGCGATTACTGTATCTTTGTGCTTATGTTTGCATCTATTATATATTTATGTTATTTTATTGGATATATGAGATATCTTTGTACATTTATTTATTATATATTCTGATGCAAGAGCATCGCCAACAACAAGTGAGCGCGGAGGAAGAAGACAGTTGGGATGAGCGCAACTCATTTTTTTTCACATGATAAAAATGTTTTTGAAATATTAATGTAATAGCTAGAAGTCATACCTTGCATTTATATTTTGGAG
>JASDQU010102156.1:0-11382 GCA_032191745.1 Picea mariana | reverse complement strand
AATGTTACGTTGCAAAAATCTATAGTTGACTAACTTAGCTTGTGGGACTTGGGATACCCAGCTCAGTGAGGAGTGGTAGCTTGGCCTTGCAAGGCAAGCTGAGAGCAATCTGATTCTTTGGTTAGTTTGTGTGGTGCCTTTTCGACTCAGGGGGCTAAGGGGTAAGAAGAGTACCCCTAGCATTGGATGGTAGGTACCAGTGAAGTCTCATCAGTTGGAAAGAGGGATTTGCATGAAGCGCGTAGGACAACTCAGAGTGGGCGAGTAGGCAACAATACGCTTTCTTTATTTTTGCATGGTAGATTGTAGTAGGATTTATGCTTGGATCTGCATGTTTAATTGGGTAAGTAAATTAATTTTCTTAGTGTTAGTAGATGATTGAATTTTTCCATTGCCGTTAGCTCGATGTTGGTCTTCCCCTGGCCTTCGATTCTTGGCATGTCTTGACCGCCCTGTGGTGTATTGGTTTGCGAAGATTGTGAATGTTATTGCCTTTCATCTCTAGCTCGCTAGTCCTCGCCTAAGCAGTCAGCCAGGAGCCTTAGCTATGGTCATTGCTCCGGATTTAATAGACCTATGGATCTCGACTCCCTGCTTTTTTGTGCATGGATGATGAACAAAGGACGTTGCCATCAGTTGTCTACCTCCGTTATTTTCCTTGGATGATTGTTTTATTTTTCCATCTAGCAAAGACCTCTGTGTATGGATTATCTTGCGTCCTTGTTGGTTTTGTTTCTTTGTGCCTTGACTGATAGAATCCCTATGATCATTTCCATGACTCTTCCCATTGGATCCTTGCATTAATTGATTGTTGTCTACGTTGGATTGGTGTCCTGGTAATGTAAAATATTTAATTTCAGTCTTCATTTTTATATTGGTATCTTGCAATGAAAAAAAAAGGGGGATTTAATTTCCGTCTGCGGTTTTATATTTGGTACATTGGAATTCGATAAACATTTGTGTAATTCTCGGACTACATTGTAATGGTATCCTGGAAATGGCCAAACGAATTAAATTCTATGTCTCCATTTCTTTTTATTGCTGGGGTGATTTTTTCCCTTGTTGAAGATTGAGTTAAGCATTAAATCTTACTACTATTCGATTCCTGTGAATGCCCACGAATTGCAATTAAATGACCTCTACATCTTCCTTTGAATGACCATGATTTTTACCATTAAATGTGATTGAGTTTGTTGTTGTTAACCATGAATTTTCCAGAGAAATGATCTTTGCATCTTCCTATTGAATTGCCCATGATTTTTGTCATTCAATTTGTGACTGAGAATGTTGTGGAATGCCCACGTTTTTGTCTTTTAAAGGTGGACGGATATGATGTTTATTTGCCCACGATTTTTTTCATTTAATTTGTGACTGAGATTGTTGTGGAATGCCCACATTTTTCGATTTTAAAAGTTGACTAAGTTGTTGTTTAATGCCCACGATGTTGTCAGTTAAAAATGAGTGACTGAGTTAGTTGTTGAAGGGAAACAAATTTTCTAGTTAGAATGATGATTGTGTTTGCTGGAATGGACACTAATTTTCCTTAAATCTTGACTGTGTTTGGGTTGTCAAATGACCATGAGTTGATCCTTCCGCATTTTTTTATTGTCCTTTTCATTCTCCTTCACATTCAGTGTACCTAGCGTTCTCACTGCCAAACTTTAATTACTACAATGATGAGGCTGGCCATGTTAATTACCATGTTAATTGCAATGTTAAATATTATGTTAATTGTCTTATTAATTTCTAAGATAACTGCCACAACGATGTTAATGGTCAACAATTATGTTACCGACGATGTATATTTCTACAATGATGTTAATAGTCAGCAGATTACCTTCTTAATGTGAATAGACAACTAGTTATTTTTTGGTATGGTTACTAGATAGAAGGCTTGTGTAATTTAATCGTTTACAAGTGTTGTAATCGTAGCATTCACCATTGATATGGAGAATGTGATTATATATTGTATATTGATAGTTAGGTTTTAAATTGGGAGTAATTAAGAAAATTCCCAATTAGACTGTGATTAATGATTAAATGAGATTAGTAAGTATTGACCCAAGTAGAGGTTAAACTTGCTAGTCTAAATTGTGATTAATGATTAAATTGTAATGCAGAGTTACCGAACTAATTCGTAATGAATGTTAATTGATTGGATTTAATGACTATGGGTAATGTAGAATGGTCTATTGGATTGCATTAATTGTTAATCAGTTGATAAGTTAAAAACCATATTAAAATTTAGACTTGCTAAATTTCGATGGATACTCAATGTCAAAACAATTTGTAACTGTTGACTAGTTTAGAATTGATGAATGGGTCGGGTGGTTGATGAAGCATGACTTCCCTGGTATTCATCCTCTTGTGTCTCATCGACCTTTTGTGTAGGGTGTGGGTATAGTCTCCCTGTCAGTGTTCGGTTTCTAGCATGTCGGATTTATTTAGAGTCCTCGGTCCTCATAGGATGAGTGGTGCCAAGGTTGTTAACACATCTATCAGTTGGGGATGAAATGATTCTTGACGAAGGGATCATGGCACGCCCTATGGGATAGTGTTGAATATGATATCTGATGGAGTCGGTGCATTTTAAGTGAGTTTTGTCGGGTGTTGCAGGTTGCTTTTAGTGCATGGGTTGAATGCCTTTAGGTGTTGAGTTCGCGCGCCTTAAGGTTCTCATCTTGTTCGTCTATGTTGTGGTGTTGGGATGGGAATGGTGTCCCTTAGTGCGTAGGCATGGTCATTCTTGTGTTGGGTGGGTATTCGTTCCTCCATGTTATTATGTGCATGTTTTTCCCAGTTGCCCTTGTCCTTGTGTGTGGTGTCATAGTTGAATGTTTCCTAGGTTGCATGCTTATGTTCATCATTTGTGGTGTGGTCAAGATGTTGTCTTCGTTTCCTTCTTTCCTCTTAACTCTTAAAAAAAAAAAAATTGCACTTCTGCTTCGTTTGTAGTCGTAAAAAAGGGATCATTACATATGGTATCAGAGCGGGTTCAACCCACGAATTGGGATCACTACGACTTTCGTTGATATGATTGGATTATAATGTTGCTAAATGAGTTGACTTGTATTCGTGCAGGTAATGATGGTTATAGGATGTTTTGGAGGCATACGACGGGGTGCTAGGGGAGGAGGCGCAACACCTAAAGTAGCATCCATGCCTGAGGGGTTGAACCCCCAGGGAGACGAACATGTTTTCGAGTAGGAGCAGATAGCAGTGGGTGATGTGGTTGGTATGATGAGGCATTTTCAGCAGATGTTTGAGGCACTGATCAGTTGTTTAGACAGAGATGAGACCAGAGCATTGGCACTTCCTGAAGGTCCACTGTGCGCTCCGGTCGGTATAGGTAGCATTTACCGTGAACTCGAGAATGTCAAATTTCTCAAGTTCTTCGGTGCCCCAGGAGACACAGTCATCGAGGCATGGTTGAAGAATATGGCGATGTGATTTTCACTTCACGACTATACCTCCAACATGAAGGTCTGCATGGATTTCTTTCAACTGAAGGGGAGCTCTCTTCTATGGTGGAAGATGCTCCTACCATAGCTGAACATGGTCGTCAAAGACGTGTCATGGGAACTGTTCAAGGAACGGTTTCGAGAGAGGTACCTATCAGAGGAATTCATTGAGCATCAGCTCAATGAGTTCAATTCCTTATGACAAGGCAACCATATGGTTCCCAAGTACAAGGCTCATTTTATGGAGTTGCTCCAGTATGGTTCGCATCTTAACATAGAGAAACTTAAGCTCAACAGGTTTGTGTTTGGACTTAATGGAAGCATACATGAAAAAGTTAGGATTTTGATGCCTCAAACCTTGTATGATATCATCTAGAAGGCCCTCATAGTAGAGGAGGCACTTATCAGTGGGGGTTAGAGAAGGACTCCAATGAGACTGGCAGGGCAGGTGTCATCTAATGCACAACAACATCAGACACCATCCAGACATATGAACAGATATCGTGGCTTCCAGAGAGGATCCACTTTCACTACACGTCGATGACCGACACTTCAACAGTGGACACCTTATTGGGGACCATAGCATCAACATCAACATCGACCGCAACAACAACAATTTAGGCCTGTTTAGTAGAACAGACCAGGATTCCAGGGCGATGGGCCATCATTGTCTACTTTAGGTACCAGGACTACTGGACCAAAAAAGGGATGTTGGACATGTGGGGAGCCACACTACCAGCACGACTGCCCTGGGGAGAGGACTAGAGCATTTGGATCATTCGGACCCACTACCATGGGTGATTTTGGCAAGGCCCATCAGATTCACACAACAACGAATAACCGCTAGGAAAAGCACTAGTCGACTATGCTAGAGATGTCAGGTAACGTCGTTGACTAGACCCTTAGTATTTTGATTGATCCTGGTGCTACCAAGAGTATCATTTTGGGTGTCGTGCTAAAAAGAATTAAGGTAAATGCATTCGAACGGGATGAGTTTAGCTTCATAGAGATGGCTTCGAGAGCCAAATATAAGGTTGGAGGAAAGGTTACGGGCTATACCCTTAACCTGGGATATTTTTTCACCAGTCCCAACCTGTATGTCACGATATTAGTATCTTATGACATCGTGATTGGTATGGACTGGTTGGAATTGCATGAGGAAATACTCAACTATAAGATGAAATGGTTGAGCTTGTTCGATGATGAGGGAAAAAGACGCATGATTGTAGGATGGAACCAGGGAGTTTCCCTGAGGTTCATCTCTTCCTTGCAGCTACGGAAGAGCATGTGCAAGGGGTGTAATATTTATGTGATCCTTGCGTTAAACGAGAAAGGAGTAGTGGAAGGTATAGAACACCTTTTATTGGTGAGAGAGTTTGCATATGTCTTCTCGGAGGAGTTACCTACGATGCCACCAGAGAGGGAATTGGAGTTTAGTATAGACCCAAAACCGGGGACTAAACCGATAGCTAGGATACGTTATCGGATGTCATCCCTGGAATTACAGGAGTTGAGAATGCAACTAAAAGAATTGTTGGACCTAGGATTGATACATCCAAGTGTGTCATCATGGGGTGCGCCTATTATTTTCATATGAAAGAAGGATGGGTTGTGGAGGCTCTGCATTGAATACCATCATTTGAAAAAGGAAATGATCAAGAATCTATATCCGTTGCCGAGGATTAATGATCTATTCAATCAAATGAAGGGAACGGCGATGTTCTCAAAGATTGAATTGTGATCAAGATATCACCAGTTACATATTAAGGTGGATGACATCCCAAATACCTCCTTTAGGACGAGGTTTGGACATTACGAGTTTATTGTTTTACCATTTGGACTGACGAACTCCCTAGGGGTATTCAGGAGTTTGATATATGGGGTATTCCATGAGTACTTGGACAAGTTTTTCAAAGTATTCATTAACGATATTTTGATTTACTTTCGGATGATGGAAGAGCATGAAGAGAACTTGCGCTTGGTACTACATTGTTTACGAGAGAAATTTTTTTATGGGAATTTGTCCAAATGCTCATTTTATCAATCAAGGATTCACTACTTGGGGCATGTCATCTCCGGTGAAGGTATCTCCATGGATCCAACAAAGGTCTAGGATATTATGAAATGTCCTGCGCCGATGAATGTCCTGGAAGTGCATAGCTTCATGGGTTTAGCATGATACTATAGATGGTTCATTGAGGGATTTTTGAAGATAGCAAATCTGATCAAAGAATTGCAAAATAAAAACAACAAGTTTGTTTGGAACGAGAAATGCGCGGAAGCATTTCAAAGGCTTAAGGATTTGTTGACAACAACACTGATACTAAAGGTCCTTGACATGGACGCGTACTTCTTGGTATGCACTGATGCATCCAAGGAAGGCTTAGGAGAAGTCTTGATGCAATATGGATGAGCAATCGATTACATATCGAGGAAAATGAGAAGGCATGAGGAGAACTATGTGACGCACGATTTCGAGTTGTTAGCCAATCGTGTATGCCTTGAAGGTTTGGAGACGCTACCTTGTTTGACAAAAATTTGAACTAAATACTGACCACTGTGGACTACAACAGATATTTACACAAAGAGACTTGAACGCGGGACAACGACGTTGGTCGGAATTACTTAGCGAGTACGACTTTGAGATTACTTACATAAAAGGAACAATGAACTGAGTGGAAGATGCATTGAGTTAGAGACCATGCATGTTTTTGGTGTTGCCTCTTCAGACGAATCTACATGAAAAGATTCTAACTTTACAGCGTGACAGTGACTAGTACAAAAAGGTCGAGGGTTTTATGGGACAAAACACAATGATGGCACCAATATTTGAAGGATTTATGTTGGAAGACGATGGATTATTGAGGTTTAAAAATCAGATTTACATACCACCAAATGACGAGTTGAGGAGTTTGATCCTAAATGAGGCTCATAGAGCAGTTTGCATGGCTCACCCAAGAGTCACAAAGATGAGGGTAGACCTTAAACCCTTATTCTTCTGGAAGGGAATGAAGGAAGATATAGTCAGCTATGAAGCCAGATGTCTAGAATGTCAGCAGGTGAAGGTTGAACATAGACATCCAACAAGATTACTACATCCACACGCTATTTCAAAATCAAAATGCGAGGTTATTTCGATGGATTTTATTGTTGGATTGCCACTCACGGTAAGAAGACATGACTCAATTTTCATAGTAGTAGACACTCTGACAAAGAGTGCTCACTTTATTCCTGTGCGTATGAACTATCAGGCACCTGACATAGGTAGAGTTTTCATCAGTGAGACTATGAGGCTTCATGGCGTGCCTAAGAGGATTATATTCGATTGAGGATCGATGTTTACTGGACGATTTTGGATGATTTTCCAAGAGGCCTTGGGAACCCAACTTAACCTCAATACTACGTATCACCCGGACACTGATGGGAAGACCGAACGAATGAACCAAAACTTGGAGGACATTTTGCACAAGTACATGATGGACCAACAAAAGCGTTGGGAAGAATTCTTTCCACTTGTTGAATTCGCTTATAACAACAGTTACCAAAGCACCATTAAGATGGCGCCTTTCGATTTTCTTTAAGAGCGACCATGTTAGACGCCTTTGAGTTGGGATTGAATTGAGCATAGGGTCCTGGTGGGACAAGAAGTGATCCAAGAAATGGAAGAGAAAATTCAAACAATAAGACAAAGGATTAAAGAAGCACAAGATCGGTAGAAGAGTTATGTTGATGTGCACCGTGTCGACTGTAGTTACGAGGTCAGCGATCGAGTCTTCTTGCGGGTTAAACTGCATAAGAGATCGATCAAGTTTGGAAAGAGAGCTAAACTCTCTCCTAGGTTCGTAGGACCTTTCGAGCTTGTGGAGAGAAAGGGGCCCATGGCCTATCGACTAGGCTTTCTTGATTCTTTGAGGCGTATGCAAGATGTTTTTCAGGTATATTTTTTGAGAAATTATATTAGTGATCCTACACATGTTATTAACATGATTTATTTGTAGGTGTCAGACGAGGGGGCACTCATGGATGAGCCAATCCACATCATGGATCATCATGTTCGAAATCTACAACATTGGACAGTAGATCAGGTTAAGGTCTAGTGGGACAATTATAGTCTCCACTCAACGACCTGAGAGGACGCATATGATATGTGCCAATAGTTTCCATTTTTGTTTGGTAGATAGACTTATGATACTGTGATACAAATTATTTTGACACTTATACTATGAAACTTCAAAATGAAGTTTAGACCAAGAGGGGGTGTATGTAACATCCAACTCTTGTGCACTGAGAGAACTTATTCTTTGAGGACACTTGCTCGCAAGTGATCCATATTATTATTCTATTAAAACATTGATTTTGATTATGAGGTGTTATGGGTTGATGACATGTTGTTTTACTACATTGACATAGACAGGTGCTATTGATTTGGTTTTACTGAGTGTGCAGGATTTTGGACCTCGAGGATGCAGAGGCATTGATGGAACCTGTTGGACTCTGGATCGAGTCAGCGAGTGAAATAATAGGGTTCAATTGTTTTGTATGTGATATTAGTGCATCTGATTAGATGATATGATATGGATATTTATTGACATGATTCATTGATGATGTCGGATGATGATAGCTTGTCGACCATACTCACATGTGGAGTAGAGGGGTCACACTTGACTACCAGAGATGTTGAGGGAGAGGTCTGGACAACAACCCTACCACAACATACTAGCACTCTAGTCGTGGCTCAAACTATAGGTTAACGATTACCTAGTTCGAGAGGACCCACGATGCCGTGAGGGTAGACTGGGATAGTCACTCATGATGATTCTAAGGGGCACACAATAAGGCAGGGGATTTATTCCTTAGAGGCTCTTAGTCTCCCACAAGTTCACCTGGCAGAGTATTGACTCCAGGGGTCTTTTATGTCTACCAAGTCAATCAAGAGGTGAGTGGCACCCTTGGAGCATGTGGTGCATCCTAAAGGGCACATCACACAAGAGAAACAAAAAGAGGAGAGTGGCACCCTTGGAGCACCTAGTGCATCCTGAAGGGCACGTCGCATGGCTATTTAATAAATTAATAAACCTAGATGGATTTAGGACAATAAAGTGTTAAGGAATATTGGAAACCTTTCCCTAAAAAAAAAAAGAAAAAAAAAAGTGTGTGTCACCCCGCCTGGGAAATTAAGGTCTAGGTCTAATCTTTGCTCGTGGTAAAATTTTACCTTTTTATAAAAATAAATAATAAAGATAATCTTCATTAACCTTGTGACAAGAAGAGATAAGCAATTAAAGTGTTTTACAAAAATCCGTTCGAATAAAAAAAAACGGGGGGGGGGGAATAATTGTTTTATTATATTAGGATAATTTTAAAAAATCTATTAATTAAAAGGGGAAAAGGGAAAATGTTAATTTCTACACCTGCCAAATTGAGTTCTAAATGAAAAAAGGAAAAATGGGAATTCTAAAATAGTTAGGAAACTAGGAAAAGAGGGAAAAATAATAAGAAAAGGGAAACACAAGGGAAAAAGGAGAAAGTCAAACTGAGTAAGGTATCTACCATTAAGAACTTTCTAATTTAGAACTAAACTAGCAAATTAATAATGGGGAAAGTCATTAAAACCTATGAAGGAATTTGGAGACACTTAGGAGCGATTCTAGGAGTGACTCTAGGTGGGTGAGGGAATCAAGGGTAAATAATTAATTAAAGAAATTATTTTTTGGAGGAATGAAGGCGATGGGTGACACTTGTACGGGGAGGAATTTTTATGAATTAATTTATTAAAAATTAAATAAAATGGGATTTTGGGAAGGTAAAGGATTTCAAAACTCTATATAATGGAGGGAGGAGAAGGAGGAAATATCTCTTCTATTTGCGTAATCTTACGTTGGAGAAATCTATACTTGACTGACTTAGCTTGCGGGAGTTGGGATACCCAACTCAATGAGGAGTGGTAGCTCGGCCTTGCGAGGAAAGCTGGGAGCTAGCTAATTCTCTTGTTAGTGTGCATGGCCCCTTTGCGGCTCAGGGGGCTAAGGGAGAAGAAGAGTACCCCTAGTGTTGGTTGGGAGGTACTAGTGAGGTCTCACCGGTTGACAAGCGGGAGTTGCACGAAGTGCGTGGGACAACCAAGAGTGGGAGAGCAGGCAATGGTACACGTGCTTTATTTTTTCATGGTACATTGTAGTAGGATTTATGCTTGTATCTGCATGTTTAATTGGGTAATTAAATTAATTTTCTTAGCGTTAGTAGATGACCGAATTTTTCCATAGCCGTTAGCTCGATTTTGGTCTTCCCATGGCCTTCGATTCTCGACATGTCTTGACCACCCTGTGGTGTATTGATTTGTGAATATTGTGGATGTTTTTGCCTTTTGTCCCTAGCTCATCAGTCCTCACCTAAGAAGTCATCCAGGAGCCTGATCTATGGTCATCGCTTCAGCAATAATTGACCTATGGATGTTAACGCCCTTCTTTTCTGTGCGTGGATGATGAGAAAAGGACGTTCCCTTCAGCTGTCTACCTCTGTTATTGTCCATCTAGAAAATACCTCTACGTATGGATTATCTTGCATCCTTGTTGGTTTTTTTTCTTTGTGCCTTGACTTGTAGAATCCCTGTGATCATTTCCATGAATTTTCCCATTGGATTCTTGCGTTCTTTGACTGTTGTCTGCATTGGCTTGGTGTCGTCGTAATGTAAAAGATTTAATTTTAGTCTGCATTTTTATATTGGTATCCTGGAATGAAAAAAAAAGGGGATTTAATTTTAGTCTGCATTTTTATGTTGGCCTCATGAAAATCGAAAGTCAATTTAATTTCTAAGTCTGTGTTTTTATATTTGGTACACTGGAATTGGATAAACATTTGTGTAATTCTTAGTTTGCGTTGTAATGGTATCCTGGAAATGGTCAGACGACTTAAATTCTCTGTCTCTACTTCTTTTTACTTCTGGGGATATTTTTTCCCTTGTTGAATACTAAGTTAAGCATTAAAACTTATTGCTATTGGATTCCTGTGAATGGCCACGAATTGAAATTAAATGACCTCTATGTCTTCCTGTTGAATGCCCATGATTTTTACCATTAAATGTTATTAAGTTTGTTTTTATTAACCATGATTTTTCCAGAGAAATGATTTCTGCATCTTCCTATTTCATTGCTCATGATTTTTGTCATTCAATTCATGAATGAGAATGTTGTGGAATGCCCACGTTTTTGTCTTTTAAAGGTGGATGGATATGCCTTTTATTTTCCCACGATTTTTGTCATTTAATTCATGACTAAGATTTTTGTGGAATGCCCACATTTTTGCCTTGTAAAAGTTGACTGATTTGTTGTTTAATGTCCATGATTTTTCCATTTAAAAATTAGTGACTTAGTTCATTGTTGAAGGGACACAAATTCACTAGTTAGAATGATGATTGCATTTGCTCGAATGGACATGAATTTTCCTTAAATGTTGACTACGTTTGGGCTATCGAATGACCATGATTTGATCCTTCCGCAGTTTTATATTGTCCTTTTTATTCTCCTTCAGATTGAGTGTACCCAACGTTCTCACTACCAAACTTTAATTACTACAATGATGATGCTGGCCATGTTAATTACCATCTTAATTGCAATGTTAAATACTATGTTAATTGTCCTATTAATTTCCAGGATAACTTCTACAGTGATGTTAATGGTCAACAGTTATGTTAATGACGATGTATATTGCCACAACGATGTTAATGGTCTACAGATTACCTTCTTAATGTGAATAGACATCTAGTTATTTTAGGGTACAATTACTAGATAGAAGGCTTGTGTAATTTAATCATTTACAAGTGTTGGAATCATAACATTCACCATTGATATGGAGAAGGTGGTTATATATTATATATTGATAGTTAGGTTGTAAATTGGGATTAATTCAGAAAATGCCGAATTCG
>JASDQU010102155.1:278846-291758 GCA_032191745.1 Picea mariana | reverse complement strand
CGACCTGTCATGGAATACAGGATTCTATGTCATCTTTATGCAGCTCTGGTTGTCACATAGGATCATGGTTGCTTCCATCTCTAGGTCAAATAGACCGGTCAGCAACTTTCAAAGCCATATAGCTTCGCAGCTAGCAGAACATGTGGCAATGTACTCTGCTTCCGTTGTGCTTAGAGCAATACTGGATTGCTTCCTACTCTGCCACATGATCATGGCTGATCCCAAACTAAAACAGCATCCGGAAGTGCTTTTTCTATCAGCAATGCTTTCTGCCCAATCTGCATCAGTATATCCACTCAATGTAAAGTTATGATCTCCATCATAGCTGAGACCATAATCTATTGTACCCTTAAGGTACCTCATCACATGTTTTGCATCCACTAGGTGAACACATCTGGGCTCTACCAGAAACTGACTCAAGGTGTTCACTGCAAAACAAATATTTGGTCTGTTGTTCGTCAGGTACATCAATGATCCAATAATTTGTCTATATAGTGTGGCATCAATCAAATCTGATGAAGTGTCGACCAGTAGCTTCAGCTTCGCTTCCATGGGTGTATTCATGGGTTTGCATTCCAGCATGTCGAATCTCTTCAAAATTTCAACTGTGTACTTCCCTTGGTTAAGGAAGATCCTTTCTGTACTCTGCCATACTTCAAGGCCCAAGAAGTAATGCATTAGGCTAAGGTATTTCATTTCAAATTCTACGAAAAGCCTCTTTTTACATTCAGCGATGAGCTTTTCTTCTCCAATTAAGAATAAGTCATCCACATACAGTAGTAAGATTACTAGTTCATTATCCATAATTTTGAAGTAGAGATTTGAGTCTGCTTTACTCTTGGTAAAGCCTAAGTTCGTCAAGAAACTGTTTATACGGCCATACCAAGCTCTAGGGGCTTGCTTCAATCCGTATAAGTATTTCTTCAATATGCAGACATGAGACTTCCTGTCTTCAACCTCAAATCCTTGGGGTTGTTCTATATACACTTCCTCTTCGATAACACCATTCAGTAAAGTTGTCTTCACGTCCATCTGGTGCAGCTAAAATTTCATCTTAGTTGCAAGAGCTATGATGGTTCTAATTGAAGTGTATCTATCTACAAGAGAGAATGTCTCTTCATAGTCATTGCCTTCTTTCTAGGAAAAGCCACGAGCAACAAATATTGCTTTATATTTCTCAATACTTCCATCAGCAACATGTTTTATTTTGAAGAGCCATTTTGATGATACCACATCCTTACTTTTTGGTCTGGGAACTATTTACCATACATCATTTTTTATTATGGATTGGTATTCCTCTGTCATGGCATCTGCCCATTCCTTCTTTTGAATGGCTTCTTCAAAGCAGGTAGGCTCTTCATCTAGTAGATTACACATCAAAGCCGTGTAACTGGAGAATGGCTTTGGTCTTTTCACCTGTCTCGAGGTTCCTTCTAGAACACCATACTTCTCTCCATCTTGAATAAGCTCTCTTTCCCAAGCAGGCTTTATTTTATGGGAGAAGGTCATTTGAGGAGGTTCTTGAACTTCTGTTATATCGTGGTCTTTAGGAGTCTCCTCATCAGAGGAAGTTACAACTTCCCTTACTGGTTCTGCAGTTCTAGGAACTTCCCTCACGGATTATGCAATCCTAGGATTTACAAGTTCCTCTTCATACACTTCTTCAAGATAGCATCTTCTTGATTTCTTAAGTGTTGCTTCTTCATCAAAGGTCACGTCCCTGTTGATTTCAATGTGGTGGTGACCAGGAATGTAGATTCTGAAGACCTTGGAGACCTCACAGTATCCCACAAATATTCCCTTCTTTCCGGAGGGTTCCAGCTTGTTTAATTTCTCTTTTGGTATATGAATAAACACTGGATAGCCAAATATTTTGAGATGGCTTACCTCTGGCTTCTTTCCGGTGAACATCTCTTCCAAGGTCTTGAACCCAAGTGTGCTATGGGATAATCAGTTCTGCACATAAACAGCCTCCATTGTTGCTTCTTCCCATAAGCACATAGGAATATCTTGATCGTGAATCATGGTCTTTACAGCTTCCATAATTGTTCTGTTCTTCCTTTCAGCTACACCATTTTGTTGAGGATTATAGGGAGTAGTGAGTTCCCTCTTGATCCCAACATCTCTGCAGAAGTTCACGAACTCTTTTGAGGTATATTCTCCTCCATTATTTGACCTCAGTATCTTAATCTTTCTTTCAGAAAGATTCTCTATCAAGGATTTGAATTCCTTGAATTTACTTAATACTTCATCTTTAGATTTCAAGAAATATATCTAGGTCTTGCGAGAATAGTCATCAATGAATGATACATAGTATACATACCCACTAATGGAGGATGATGGCATTGGGCCACACACGTTTGAGTGAATGAGTTCCAGTACTTCTTTCGCTTTGTTGTCCCTTTTTGGAAAAGGGTTCTTGATATTCTTCCCTTGCGCACATCCATTGCATATGCCTTCTTGATCGACCTTGAGTTCTGGTAAACCTGTGACAGCTTTGCATATGTATGGTATTGCCTTGTAGTTGATGTGGGATAATATTCTATGCCAAAGTTCACATGAGTTTTCGATGGAATGGGTCATGGCAGTTTATGGGTGACCCTTCAGCTTATATAATCCATTTTCTTCATTTTCAATGACAATTGCTTCATTTATGGTTTATCCCTTAGCCCACATAAGAACTTCTCCATCTATGAAGGCAACTCTATAGCCTTTCTTATCTAAATATGATATGGAAAGTAAGTTCTTCTTCAAGCCCGGTACATAGAGTACGTCCTTCATTCTTATTGAGTTTTCTGAATCTAGCTTGTAGTTTGATTCTCCCACTCCCTTGATGGGATATTGGTAATCATCTCCAAGTGTCACTTTCTGAGAAAACTTCTTTTCCGAAATACAAGAGAGAGTACTTTTCTTACCCATCATGTGTTTTGATGCACTGCTATCAATGAGCCATGTGTCCTCTCCAGGTGATACAGATCCTGAGAGGGCCGAGATCAAGACATGGTCCTTAATCATCTTCATAGGTGGTTCTTCATCTTCAATTATGTGGGCATGTTGCCTCTTGTGTTTCCTCTTGTATTCTTCTCTTCTGACTGAACAAGAATTCACCTTGTGTCCCATCTTATCACAATGAAAGCATTGTATGGATGAGAGATCCATTCCCTTGCATTGTCCTTTCTTCTGAAAACTTCTTGGATGAGATTCTTTGTTGTTGAATTTGTTTGATGGTTGAGGCTCTCTATGAGTTTCCCTTTTGAAGTAGGGTTTCTTCCTTCCTCATTTTGTATGAGTAGCTAAGGCTTGATCATCATCCCTTGCTAGTAGTGCTTCACGGTTAGCTACCCTTGTCTCTTCTTGGATGTATTCTTCCTATAGGCTCACAAATTGTAGTTTCTCCTTTCTGGCACATATCGTCTGGATGAAAGAATCCCAAGGTCTTGTGACACCATTTAGGGCCGTCATTACAAATTTGTCTTCATCTATGGTGTCTCCAATCGCTTTTAACTATTCTTTAATTTCTGAGATTCGGGAGAAATATTCTTGAATCATTTCTCATTTTTGCATCTTGTTATTCTTCAATTGAGATCTTAGGTTCATCTTTCGGTTGGCGTTCTTTCCTTCGTATAATTTTCTTAGAGATTCAAACATCTCTTTCGGAGTTTTCTTGGATGATACATACAGGATCAGGTGGTCTTTGATTGAATCTGCAATGATTCTTTGAGCCTTGATTGAGTCCTTCTGATGCTTTTCTTTCTCTACAGCATCTTCAGGTTCCAGCACTTCTTCTTTGATGCATCTTGCTAGGTCATTCTCTGGAAGGATCAGACCAATCCTATACTTCCAGGAATGGAATTTGTCTATGCCTTCTAGCTTCTCAACAAGCTTTGTGCTTATAGACATCTTGTACTTGAGGCTATGAAAAATGACCAAAAATGAAAATGCTTAAAATCAAATTTTGACCTTACTAGGAGGTGTGTTTGGCTGAGGAGAGTAGCCTGGTGTACTTGGATCTGAGAAAATCCAATTTATTCCCCTTCAAATATGATCTGCGGATTTCTGGACTAGTGCTTCTAGTACTTCTGGTACTCTGGTACTTATGGTACTTCTGGTACTGGTTTTCTGGTACTTCTGTGAAACTAGGGTTTGTCTTTCCGAGAGATCCAGCCACTAAAAAGGTACGCTCAAGGTGCCAAAATTATCCTTGGGGGAAGGCGCAACTTTCTAGGTGGTTTTGGAGTTGAAAAGATTCACTTTTGAAAAACCCTGATTTGCAGCTACTGCAACAGTGACGTTTTTCTCTTGCGAAATATGCTTCCTTCAGGTTGGCTCTGATTCCATGTTAACGTTTTATGCCATTATTATATTTCTTTGCATTTCAATAGATAAAAGCAACATAAGAACAAGATCACTGAGAAATACACATTCACAAGAGACACAACATTTATCCTGGGAAACCCTCTAGGGGAAGAAAACCCAGCAAAAACTTCCTTATCATAAATTGTCAATACAATGTCAAAAGATAACTCAAACCAATACAGAAAGTCCTCTCCAAAATATGTGCCACTCTTCTCCCTCTCTCCAACTGGTAAGTCACAACTTGCCTCTTAGAAATGAGCAAGTGTGTTGTGTGTCAAAGTGAGGCGCTAGCCTCTCTATATATACAAGTCTGGAACGTGTGAAGTGACTTCACTGGCAGGGCCAACTTCTTACTATGGGTGGGTAAACCCACCTTTATTATATTTCTGGGTCTCAATAATAACTGCTGGGGCCGACTTCTTATTCTGCCTATTACAATTGTCTGTTGACCAATCCACAAAAGGGGATTTGGTCCTAATACAATAACCGACATGATCAATCCACAATGGGGATTGATCCTATGAATAATATAACAATAATAATAAGAATACTCTTTTCAGTTACATTATTTCAACATGAACAACAACAGAAAACCAGCGATTTTCTGTGACGTTTTATATCATTTGAACGTCATATTTTTGTAGCGCATTTTTGAGACCCTTAAGAGCGTTTTTAGCAACACAAAGACTAGGAGAATAGAGTGTGCCAAGGCACACTTTGTATCTACAAATCAAATAAAATAGCTCAGAGAGATATTTCTAATGGTGTAAACCATTCGTCAAACGGAGCTTTTATGAGAAAGTTACAGCACAAATAATGGAGGGTACATTTTAAGACCCATCTAACTTCAAGAAGCCATAACGTTTTGCTCTTGAATAAGATTGAGGCATAGGAGCAGTCAATGGAAATATATTGAGCCATAGAAGACAATCCCGGAGATGAATTAAATTTATTGGCATGTTAAAAGTTCTTAATATGGAAAATAAGGTACCTGTAGCATATCAATTACAATATGGTATTTTGGTCTGGAATTTCAGCAGGTTGTAACTAGCAGCCAAGAACCCAGAAAAAGGTGAAACTTGGATAGAATGTCCAGAAGATGTATATCAGGAAACCCAATTGAGCTCCTACAAAATATCCAAAGGAGTAAGTGCAAAAATTCATAATTACAATGCAGAGTTGCGTAAAGCTGAAAAATGAACAAAAAAATTAATGGGCAAATTTCTAATAACCATAACTTTCTTCTCAAGACTCGGAATTGAGTGTGGGAGCAGGCATTGGAAATGTGTTGGAAAGTGGAATATAATTATCCACACAGAAAATTGATTTGGGAATTCAATTTTTCATAAAATTGGAAGAAAGAGTTCTGATATATTATTGAACCAGAATGGTTCATATTTTCATGAAATTGTTGAAACAGTTAGCCTGACAAAGTTTTGTAGGCTGCACATTTTGAAGAGTTAACAACAATTAGATCAGTTCAAGATCAGCATAGAGTCCATATTAATGGATGAGGCACAGGGAACTTACATTCAGGAGGATGAGATTAGAGGGATGGATGTCCATTTGGGCATTGAAGGAACAAACTCCAATGGACATGGAGATGAAAGGAATGAAAACATGAATATAGCAGAGACCATTAAAAATTTACAGAAGGATGTCCAAATTCATAAAGATGAAAATGAAAGGCTTATGAAATCCAAGGAGCAGCAGGATGACTTCAACATGAATTTAATGCAGAGCTTGAACCGAATAGAAAAGAAATTGGACAAGGAGAGTGGCTCAATAAAATCCGGAAGTCACGGGCCTTCTGATGAGAAAAGAAGAACCAGAAGTGTTAGCAGACATCATCATCATCACTCCAAGAGGCATTCCAATAAGAGAGAATACAGTAGCTCAATTCCATCCCATGCTATAAAGCATAAGAGGTCTGGGGTGGATGAGCTACTAGGAGAAATGAACAAAATCAAACCTCCTACATTTGATGGTGAGCACAAAAAGGAAGAAGATGCAGAGACATGGTTGTTGGGCATGAGAAAGTATTTTCAATTGCATAATTATTCTTCTCATGCAGAAGGTAGAATTTATATCTATCAACTCAAGGGAAAGGCATTCATGTGGTGGGATCAGCTTGTGCAGGTGCAACACATTAAAGAGAAAAGTGTTACTTGGAGGGAATTCAAGAAGTATTTTGAGAAGAAATACTTGACTAAGAGATACTATGACAAGAAAATGAAAGAGTTATTTGAACTCAAGCTTGGGAGTATGACCATAGATGAATATGAAAGAAGGTTTATAGAACTACTGAAGTATGTCTCTTTCATCAAGGATGAGACAGTTAAAATTCAAAGGTATTTGAGTGGATTTCCATCATTTATCAGTGACAAAATACAGTATGATGATCCAAAGACATTGGAGGAGATCATAAGGCAATATAAATGCCTATATGATCAACAAAAATCAAGGACAACTCTCTAAAAACCTTGGGAAGACAAAAATAAATTCAAGATGGATCAGAGGAAGAAGGGATCTAAACCACCATTCTTCATAAATAATCCACAGGGACAGAAAACTCCTAGAGAACCCATAACGATTGAGACATGGGGTCAAAGGCCAAGGCAGCCACCTATTCAATGTTGGGGTTGTAAAGGGGAGAATATGTTCAAAGATTGTCCTCGCAGAGGTGAAAAAGGGAGGACTATACACAATGTATAGCAAGCTGAAACAGTGGAGGACATGGGCAGAAATGTACCACGGATGTATGCATCCCTGGACAACAAGAAAGAAGAGTATCAATCACATATGATTGAAGTGGAAGGTATGATCAACAACCAAACCATTTCTATTTTAATTGATTCGGGAGCTAGTCATAGTTATATAGATCCTAAGATGGTGGAAAGTTTGCATTTGCCAAGAAGCAAGAATGGGAAATCTTGGTTGGTGTTGTTATCTACAGGAGCCAAAATAAAAGTTAATGAGATGGTTAAGTCATGTCTTATGGACATGAATGGACTGAACACCATGGCAGATTTGAACATCTTGCCTTTAGGTTCCTATGACTACCTAATTGGGATGGATTGGTTGGATCAGCATCATGCCATCCTACACTGCCATAACAAGGAATTTACTTTCTTGGATGAGGAAGGGAACTTTTGAGGAAGGGGTATATATGCCCAAGTGTGTCACCTTGGGGTGCCCCAGTCTTGTTCATGAAGAATAAATATGGCACATTAATAGTGTGCATTGATTTCAGACAATTGAATAAAGTGATTGTTAAGAACAAGTATCCTCTGCCAAGGATTGATGATCTTTTTGATCAATTGAAGGATGCAAAGATATTTTCAAAGATAGATCTCAGGTCTAGATACCATTAGGTAAGGATTAAAGAGGAAGATATCAGCAAGACCTTCTTTAGGACAAGGTATGGTCATTGTGAGTTCACAGTGGTGCCCTTTGGGTTGTCAAATGCACCACATCTTTTCATGTGCTTAATGAATGGTGTTTTCTGAGAATATTTAGACAAGTTTGTCATTGTCTTTTTGGATGACATTCTTATATATTCCAAGTCAGAAGAAGAGCATGAGCATCATTTGAGGATGGTGTTGCAAGTGTTAAGGGAGCATCAGTTGTATGCCAAGTGGAGCAAGTGCTCATTTTATCAGAAGCAAATCCATTATTTGGGGCATATCATTTTAGAGGATGGTATAGAAATGGATCCTGAGAAGATAGAAGCCATTAGAGAATGGTCAGTGCCAAAGAATTTGACAGAAGTAAGATCATTCATGGGCCTTGAAGGCTACTACAAGATATTTATTGAAGGATTTTCAAAGATTGCACACCCAATCACTTCCTTGCAAAGGAAGGGTGTGAAGTTTCAATGGACATTGGATTGTGAAAAGAGTTTCCAACACTTGAAACAATTATTAACAAGTGATCCAATACTAAGGATTTCAGACCCAAATGAAGACTTCATTGTATGCACAGATGCATGTAAAAAGGGACTTGGTGGAATCCTCACTCAAAATGGGTTTGTTATATGTTATGAGTCAAGAAAGTTGAAAGAGAATGAAAGAAACTATGTCACTCATGATTTGGAGTTGGCAGCCATAGTGCATGCCTTGAGGAAATGGAGACACTACCTCATGGGGAAAAGGTTTGAGTTGAGAACAGACCATAATGCTCTGACATAATTATTTGATCAGCCAACTCTAATTGCTAGGCAAAGCAGATGGTTAGAATTTCTAAGTGAATATGACTTTGATATAAAGCATATCAAAGGGAAAGAGAACAAAGTGGTTGATGAACTCAGTAGAAGAGTGCATGAATTACATGCTACAACCATTAGCAT
The DNA here is from genome assembly GCA_032191745.1 of Picea mariana. Lineage (NCBI taxonomy): Eukaryota > Viridiplantae > Streptophyta > Pinopsida > Pinales > Pinaceae > Picea > Picea mariana. The sequence goes on along the minus strand of JASDQU010102155.1, from coordinate 283,054 downwards.
GTACCAATCAGATTTGAAAGATAGAATTATAGAGGTTGGCAAATCAAATTTGCAATACAAGGAATTAGTAAGAAAATCACAGCAAGGTAATTTGCAGCAGAAAATTGAAGAATACAAGCTAGATAATGATGAAATTCTCATGTACGGGGGTAGAATTTATGTACCAAATTCTCAAGAATTGAAAAATATGATATTGAGAGAAACGCATGATGTACCTTATGCTGGGCACCCGGGATATCAAAAAAATATTGCAGTTGTCAAGAGCCAATATTATTGGCAAGTTATGAAGAAAGAGGTTGTTGATTTTATTGCCAGATGTTTGGAATGTCAAAAAGTAAAGGCTAAGCATAGACACCTAGCTAGTTTGCTACAGCCATTACCCATTCCTGAGTGGAAATGGGAAGTTGTAATAATGGATTTCATCACCAAACTTCCCATAACAAAAAAGCAACATGATTCCGTCATGGTAGTGGTGGATAAGCTTACTAAAGTTGCCCATTTTGTTCCAATTAAGCTCACTCACAAGGTAGCGAACATTGTTGATGTTTATATGAAAGAAATTGCTAGATTGCATGGCATACCCAAGACAATTGTGTCTGACAGAGATCCAAAATTTACCTCAAAATTTTGGAAGAGATTATTTAATGGATTTGGAACAAATTTGAATTTTAGTACATATTATGATCCAGAATCAGATGGGCAAACAGAGAGGGTGAATCAAGTGATTGAAGATATGTTGAGGATGTATGTGATGGATAAACCATCAAAATGGAAAGACTACCTACAATTGGTAGATTTTTCTTATAACAATGGGTACCAAGCATCTTTAAAGATGAGCCCATTTGAGGCACTTTATGGAAGAAAGTGCAACACACCAGTAAGATGGGATAACCCAACAGACAGAGTAGTGGTTGGACCAAATTTTCTCAGGGAAATGGAGAAGCAAATGATAAAAATAAAACAAAATTTAAAGGCTGCCCAAGACAGGCAGAAAATCTATGTTGATAAGGGCATAACTCACAAGGAATTTAAAGTGGGTGATCATGTCTTTTTTAAAGTGAAATCCAACAGAAGTTCCCTGAAGTTGGGAAACTGTTCAAAGTTGGCAGCTCACTATTGTGGGCCATTTGAAATCCTAGAGAGGATTGGTCCAGTAGCTTATATGATTGCATTACTTGCATCTATGTCTATTCATAATGTATTCCATGTATCATTACTCAAGAAATATATACATGATGTTAATCATATTATTGATTGGAATGTGATTCAAGTGGAGCAAGAAGGCACTTTCCAAGTGCATCTGGTACGCATTCTGGATCGAAAAATAAAACAACTTTGGAATCGAGCCATAGGTCTTGTAAAGGTCCAATGGACCTTGTACGGTCCTGAGAATGCTACTTGGGATCATGAGCATGAGGACGCAATGTGGGCAGAATACCCGCATACTTTTGAGGATTTTTGAAATTTTGTTGTATATGGGTACATGATGCACTAAGGATAGTGCATAAATAAGGGGAGGGGATTGTAATATCCATACACAGAACCCAATTGTAATGTAAATGAAAATGTACTTAAGCTGGTGAGTCATTTGATATCATTTTTTATGCACATTTCATGGCATAGTGTGCGCATATGTTGTGCAGTAAAATGAGGAAGTGTGCACATTCCAGGATACCGCACACATCATCTTAAGTGCGCGCAATATTGAGGCTAGCAAGACTTTGTGTATATGTTTTGTTTTATAGGCTGGTGACCCATTTTTTATAAGCTGGGATGCTTATGTTTTGGAATTAGGCCAGAGAGCCTAGATGTTAAAGGTCAGTGCGCCTATTTTTGTATATGTCTCATAATTAATATAAAATACATCGTTGCATGCAGACCGATCACGATAAAAGAGATGGGGGACTAAAATCCACTAGTTAGGGAAAGGGAGGGCCAAAAGTTAAGGAAAAGGGATAAGTTGATCTTAAGCCAAAAAGGAATATTATATTAATATTTCTTAAAACATAAAGTATGGATAATTATTTTATCCTAAGTTCTAAAGTTGGGGACAAGTGGGCCAAAGTAGCTCCCAACATGAAAAGTGTCAAGTTGGGGACATGCATACATATTGTTGGGACTTAGTTCATTTTCAGACACTCTCCCATGATTCAAGCATCATTCTAACTATCATTCCTACCATCATTCAACCATTATTCCATGACCATTCACACCATTGAGATATACTTGTACCTTCATGTCACTGTACCGGAACCTGTATCCATAGCCATACCTATTTGTGTATTTGGTTAGCTTGGGAGTTGGACTGAAGAAGCGGGTTATCAGGCCCGTGGGATATTGAAGAGGCGGGTTGTCAGGCCCGTGATAAATTCTTTGGGTGAGAGAATTGTTGGGAATTGATTTCCTAAACGTGTTAAACTGCAGCTACAGTGCTCTGAGACTTCCTGTCTGGCCTGTTGCTAAAGCCCGGGAAGGAAGTGGGGCAGTCGAAGGACTGTTGAGCAGAGAAGGGGCACACTTCTTGGGTGGGATAGGCATGTGGGGAATGAGGGACTGTAGGTTGTTAGTTTGAGTTGGCACCTGAGACGGAGTCTTTCCTATTGTCTATGAGCCTTTAAGCCTGGTTAGGAATCCCTTTACCCGGGTGGAGTTTAGTCCCAACTTGGGGGTGACTCACTATTGAGAGTGATGAACAGTGTGGTCTAAGGCTGGGAGGTTTGTGGAAGGTTTGCATGTAGTTGGTGACATTCTTACCAAGATAAGTGCCAATTGTGTGATAAATTTATACGTTGTATTGTTATTTACATGCTTATTTTTATGGGTTATCATATGTGTGGTTATAACTGTGTTTATTTTTATGGGTATTTCCTGTATATGATGCTTGTATATGTTATTGTTATTTCAGTTTGAATTCGTGTATTTACAGATGTATTTGGAGGTTTACATGTTATATATAATGCTTGTGCAAGAGTTCTATGTGTATATATTTTAATTGCATGCAGTTTGAAAATTTTATGTGGCATAGCTCAGTTGGATACTGGGTATGTTACAGTATGTTCCACAAAGAGAGAATGAAAGAGTTCTTTGGCGTAGCGTGTGTTGAAATAATGTAACTGCAAAGTGTATTCTTATTATTATTTGATATATTATTCATTGGATCAATCCCCATTGTGGATTGATCATGTCGACTATTGTAAAAGGAACAAATCCCCTTTTGTGGATTGGTCATAATATTATTATAATAGGAAAAAGGAGAATTCGGCCCCAGAATATATCAAAGAGGCCCCAGAATATAATAAAGGTGGTTATAAAAACCCAGAAGAAGAAGTCGGCCTTGCCAGTGAAAGGACACTCTCACACATGCCAGTCTTGTATAAATAAAGAGGCTAGCACCTCACTTAGACACACACTCACTTGTTCATTGAGAGACAAGTTTCGGAGATGCAGTTGGAGAAGAGAGAGAGAGAGAGAGGCACATATTTGGGAGAGGACTTTATGTACATGTTTGAGTTATCTCTTGGAATATTATTGGCTATCTATATTAAGGAAGTTTTGTTGGGTTTTCTACCATGAGGGTTTCCCAGGATAAATGATGTGTCTCTTGTGATTGCGTATTTCTTAGTGATCTTGTCTTATGTTGTTGTTATCTGTTGAAATGAAAGAGAACTATAATAATGGATTAAACATTAACATGGTATCAGAGCCAAGCTGAAGAGAGCATCTTTCACAAGAGAAAAGTGAAAAACGTCAATGTTGTCATACATGCAAATTAGGGTTTTTTGTTGGAGAGGTAATTCAGACCTAAAACCATATAGAAAAGTGTGCCCTCCCCCAAGGATCATTGTGGCACCTTCAGYGCACCTTTTCAATGACTAGATCTCCTAGAAAGTGAAACCCTAGTTTCACAAAGTATCAGAAGTACCAGAAAACCAAAGAACCAGAAGTACCAGAGTACCATAGGTACCAGAAAACCAAAAGCACCAATCCAGAAATCTGCAGATCAAGTTTGGAGGGGTAAAAGTTTGATTTTCTGAAATCCAAGCACACTAGGATACTCACCTCAACAAAGCACACCTCCTAGTAAGTTCAGAATTTGATTTTGAACATTTTCATTTTTGGACATTTTCTTAGCTTCAAGTAAAAGATGTTTGCAAGCCTTAAGCTTGTTGACAAGCTAGAAGGTGTGGAAAACTTATGTGCCGATAAGT
>JASDQU010102155.1:237850-272377 GCA_032191745.1 Picea mariana | reverse complement strand
AAATCCAAGCACACTAGGATACTCACCTCAACAAAGCACACCTCCTAGTAAGTTCAGAATTTGATTTTGAACATTTTCATTTTTGGACATTTTCTTAGCTTCAAGTAAAAGATGTTTGCAAGCCTTAAGCTTGTTGACAAGCTAGAAGGTGTGGAAAACTTATGTGCCGATAAGTATAGGATTGGTCTCATTCTTGAAGAGAGTGACCTATCAAGATTCGTCAAAGAAGCAGTGTTGGAGCCCGTCGATGCTGCAGAAAAATCAAAGCACGAAAAGGACACAATCAGGGCCAAAAGAATCATCGTAGATTCAATCAAAGACCACCTAATTCCCTATGTGTCATCAAATAAGACTCCAAAAGAAATTTTTGATTCCCTAAATAAACTATATGAAGGAAAGAACATAAACCAGAAGATGAATCTTAGAACTCAACTCAAGAATACAAGAATGCAAAAAGGAGAATCAATCCAAGAATACTTCTCCAGAATATCCCAATTCAAAGAACAACTAGAAGAAATTGGAGATATTATAGATGAATATGAACTTATAATGACGACCCTAAATGGTCTCACAAGACCTTGGGATGCATTCATCCAAATGATTTGTTCTATAACAAAGAAACTGAAGTTTGACAGTCTATGGGAAGATTGCATCCAAGAAGAAACAAGAGTAGCTAACCGAGAGGATTTACTAGCAAGAGATGAAGATCAAGCCCTAGATACTCACACTAAAGGAGGAAGAAGGAAGTCTTACTTCCAGAAAGAGACTTACAAAGAGTCTCAACCCCAAAGCAAATTCAATCATAAATAATCTCATCCAAGGAGATTTCAGAAGAAAGGACAACGAAAGGAAAGAGATCACTCATTTGTACAATGCTACCATTGTGACAAGATGGGACACATTACAAAATTTTTCCCAGCTAGATGATAAGAATACAAGAGGAAACAAAAGAGGCACCATGTCCATGCAATTGAAGATGAAGAGCCACCTGCAAAGATGTTAAGAGAACAAATTAAAGAACATGTCTTAATCTCGGCTTTCTTAGGATCGATAACACCTGGAGAGGACACTTAGCTCATTGATAGTGTAAATACTAACCTTGTACAATGTCTACTGTAAATAGATATTTAGAAAAGAACATAAAAGATACAATGGCAAATACAAACATTACACAAAGATTTTTCCCCTGGAAACCCAAACCGGGAAAACCAACATATATTATATTCATTCATTGTGTTACATTGTTTACAATACAATATACATATAGGAGCCAATGGCATCCAAAACCCTAACCCAATGACCTGGATTAGTCCAAAACCCTAATTCCTTAACCAGAAATAGAAAACCATCGAAAAAAACCATGTGCTGAAAAAACCACCTAAATACATGACACGTTTCCCGAGGTAGGTGTTTTCCCCCCTGCACCCCCCCTCTAACCCCGCTGCACGCCTGGCGCATACGCTCATACACTACTACTCGTGAAAATAATATAACACATACCCAAAATTCTCCCACTTGTTGTTTTCTTTGCATACAGGGGGTTACAAGGTTACATAGTCAAAAATCTAGGGCAACAATGCCCATGGATCCTCTACACCAAGAGAAATTCTTAGTGCTCACAGATTTTGTTAATGAGTCTGCAACATTCTTCAAAGTGTCCACCTTTATCAGTGATACTTTCTTTTCTTCAATCATGTCTCTCACAAAGTGATATTGAACATCAATGTGCTTTGTCTTTGAATGATAAGCAGGTTTCTTCGCCAGAAAAATTGCACTCTGATTGTCACACTCTATCCTTACAGCTTGTTGTACCAACCCAATACCTGAACACAATATTTGTAACTATTCTACTTCCTTACTTGCATGAGTGGATTCCATGTATTCAGAGGCTGTAGTGGATGCCACTACAGCCTGTCTTTTTCTCATCCAACTTATTGCTCCTCCAAACAGGTTAAACACATACCCTCTTGTAGATATCCTATGATCCAAATCTCCAGCCCAGTCTGCATCCACAAAGCCATGTATATAGACCACTTTTTCCAATCTCGGTCTTCCTTTGTAGCACAATCCATAGCTAGCAGTGCCACGCAAATACCTGAAAACCCTTTTTACTACTGTCCAATGCTCCTTCCCTAGTTTTGACATATACCTGCTCAAAAATCCCACTGCATGTGCAATGTCCAGTCTAGTACACACCATTTCATACATCAAACTGCCAACTACACTCGCATATGGAACATGAGACATGTCCTCCTCTTCTTCATGTGTCTTGGGACACTGATTCACAGATAACTTTACACCAATAGGAATAGGAACCTTGACTGGTTTACATTCCTGCATATTAAACCTCTGCAATATTGTCTCGACATATTTTCTCTGATTTAACCAGATTTTCCTCTCCTTTTTATCTCTTTTAATTTCCATGCCCAAAATGAAATTTGAAGCACCAAGATCCTTCATGTCGAATTTAGAGGACAACTGAGTTTTCACATCCTATATAATCTGCTTGTTGTTTCCTATCAGCAACATTTCATCCACATACAAGACCAAATAAATCAAATGATCACCAATTAATTTAGGATACACATAGTGATCCTCTTTGCTTCTTGTGAAGCCAAGTCCCAGCATATAAGTATCAAATTTTTGATACCACATCCTTGGTGATTGTTTTAAACCATATAGGGACTTTTTCAGCTTGCATACCAGCTCCTTCTTTCCTTTCACAGCATAACCTTCTGGTTGCTTCATAAGGATTTCTTCTTCTGGATCCCCATGCAGGAATGTTGTCTTCACATCCATCTGTTCTAGTTCAAAATCAAATGCAGCAACAACAGATAACAGAAATATTATAGAGGTTAACTTGGCAACAGGAGAAAAAATCTCACCAAAATCAATTCCCTCAACCTGGGAATAAACCTTTGCTACTAACCGAGCTTTGTATTTCTCCACTTTTCCTTCTACAATCAGCTTCTTTTTAAATACCCATTTGTTGCCAATGGGATTTCTTCCAGTTGGAAACTCCACTAGATCCAAAGCCTCATTCTTATCCAAAGATGCCATTTCTTCTTCCATGGCCATTTTCCAGAGATTTCCATCTACTCGTGCAAAGAATATAACACATACCCAATAGATAGTGGTGCCTCCAAGCACATGACAGGACAAAGAGATATTCTCTCTTACATTTCAAAAAATATTTTTTCTCAGAAAGTGACACTTGGAGATGATTACCAATATCCCATCAAGGGAGTGGGAGAATCAAACTACAAACTGAATTCAGGGAATTCAATGAAGATGAAGGACGTACTCTATGTACCAGGTTGGACAAAGAACCTACTCTCCATTTCAGCTTTAGAAAAGAAAGGCTTCAGAATTTCCTTTATAGAAAGATTTGCATATGTATGGTAGCTTTCTCTATCAAGGCTTTGAATCCCTGTTGATCTCACATTAACTAGATAGAGAAGTTCTCATGTACCAGGTCATATGTATGGTGACCTGATAGTGAACTTTGGCATAGAATATTAGCTCACATTAACTACAAGGCGCTACCATACATATGCAAAGCTGTCATAGGTTTACCAGAACTCAAGGTTGATCATGAAGGCGTATGCAATGGATGTGTGTTAGCATTTATTCTTGTAAGAAAGGGGGATTTTTTCTCTCCTTTCAAGCCCGTGGCGTGAACTGTGAAGAAGTGGGGCTTAAAATCCCAACAAATGCATTTTTTCCAAGGACGCGGTCGTGAGCGCAATGTGCAATGCATAAAAATCTCCATTTTGGGCTTAAAATGTTAGCAGACGGGCGATCCAGTATTCAACGGCGAGGATCGATTGATGGAGCAGACCGTCAATCGACAGGTGGTTGCATTCAATGGAGTTATTCCAAGTATAGCACAGGAGATAGCGCTCAGTATCGCCGAAATGATCAGGGCCATCCAATCAAGGAGGAACACGTGGTGCCTGATCGTCCCTCGGTTGTGATTTCGGCTACCAGGACTTCGAAAGGCAGGAGGTTGCTTTTTCTTTTCATCTTGGATCCCCGAAGCGCGAAGTGTCAAAGGTGCTCAGGAGTGGGGCCCACGGTCTCGGTATTGATCCAAGCCGTCCATCCCTGGGACACATGGTGCGCGATTGGGCTCTGTCGCAGCTTCAGCTACTGGGACTTCTAGAGAACAAAGGGTCACTCCTTCGTTCATTAGCAATCGCTGAAATGCGAAATGCGAAAGCCCTCCAGCTTGGGCCTATAGTCATGGCGCTCGGTCACATTCAGCGAGCATAGGAGACTGTCAAAGCACCTATCCTCCCAAGCAGCTCCAAGGTCGTCCGAGTACAGGGGACACGGGGCATTTCTTGAGCCTTTCACAGATCTAGTGTCAAGGATTTAGAAAGAAAAGAAGCCATAACTCCCGGTGGGAGAATGCCCGAAAGAATATGGACCGTTGATCAAGGAGCAGCAATCAAAGAAAGGTTGCCATGTTGTCTGAGTGCATAGTTGACTGGGGTTGTTCTCCATCCCAAGGAAGTAGTTATTGAGGTGGTTGGTGGTGGTTAGACATCGTCTCCACCATAAATGGAAATCCCAGAAAGGGACCTGAGACAGGTCAATTCTTCTGCAGGTGCTAGGATTCCAATTGCATTTGGTTTAAGCACACGACCGTCCAGAGACTGGAGGTGCAGTCTGCTAATGAACATGCAAACGTAATGTTTTTAATGTTAAGCCTCGATTTTGCTGTTGTGATTGGATTTGAGTATATGTAGGCAATTTTTCCATTTTGTAATGATCGATGGTAGAGCTAAGCTCCCGACTGTAAATATTTAACAAAGCCTCTGGTTCTCTGGTTATACAATGATATTTTGAGATTTCTTGTTTAATGGCAGCCAACCTCTTCCTTTCCTTGTTCCTCTGAATCTGAAAGCTCGGGTATGGATGATCCAGTCGGGTGTTGTTGTAACTATATAATGCATGTTTTATTGTATTAGTTCTGCAATGTTTGAGGTTTACTTCGAAGTTTCTCTGGTCTGAGAGGATATCATATCTGAGATTTTTCCCCTTTCTTTTCTTTCACTTACTCACCACTATGCAAACTTACTGGCTCAAGTTGAATCAAGACCTCACATGTCTTTGTTGTTCCAACCCAGTTTTCTAAGTGAGCGATATTGTTCTGAGTTTACTTCCATTCGATCACCCCCCTTTTAACAAATCGTGACGTAAACTTATGGGTGTCAGGCTATGCTCCTGCTGCAATCCAGGAGTGACTTCCGACACTAACAATGTGCACAAGGGAATAACATCAAGAACCCTTTTTTGAAGAGAGACAACAAAGCAGAAGGAGTCCTAGAACTCATCTATTCAAATGTTTGTGGCCCAATGCCATCATCCTCCATGAGTGGGTATGTATACTATGTATCATTCATTGATGATTATTCTCATAAGACTTGGTTGTATTTTTTGAAATCTAAAGATGAAGTGTTCAACAAGTTCAAGGAATTCAAAGCTTTGATAGAGAATCTTTCTGAAAGAAAGATCAAGATACTCAGGTCAGATAATGGAGGAGAATACACCTCAAAAGAGTTCATGAACTTCTACAAAGATGTTGGGATCAAGAGGGAACTCACTACTCCCTATAATCCTCAACAAAATGGTGTGGTTGAAAGAAAGAACAAAACGATAATGGAAGCCTTGAAGACCATGATCCATGATCAAGATCTTCCTATGTGCTTATGGGAAGAAGTAGCAATGATAGTCGTATATGTGCAAAACCAATTGTCCCATAGTGCACTTGGGTTCAAGACCCCGGAAGAGATGTTCACCGGAAAGAAACCATAGGTAAGCCATCTCAAAATATTTGGTTGTCTAGTATTTATACATATACCAAAAGAGAAAAGAAACAAGCTGGAACCCTCAAGAAATAAGGGAATATTTGTGGGATATTGTGAGGTCTCCAAGGCTTTCAGGATCTATATACCAGGTCCCTGTCACATTGAGATCAGCAGGGATGTGACCTTAGATGAAGATGCAGCGCTCAAGAAATCGCGAAAACACCATCTTGAAGAGGTATATGAAGAGGAACCCATAATCCCCAAAGTTGCAGAATCAGTGAGGGAGCTTCCCAGAGCTATTGAACCAGTGAGGGAAGTCGTAACTTCCCCTGATGAGGAAATTATAAAATATCATGACATAGAAGAGTTTCAAGAACCTCCTCAGATGATGATCCTCCATAAAATAAAGCCAGCTTGGGTGAGAGAAATTATTCAAGATGGAGAGAAGTATATTGTTCCTGAAGGAACCATGAGACATGTAAAGAAACCTAAGACATTCTCCAGTTATATGGCTTTGATGTGTGATCTCCTAGAAAAGGAGCCTACCTACTTTGAAGAAGCCATTCAGAAGAAAGAATGGGAAGATGCCATGACAGAAGAATACCAATCCATACTAAAGAATGATGTATGGGTAATAGTTCCTAGACCTAATAGCAAGGATGTGGTAGCATCCAGATGGCTCTTTAAAATAAAACATGTTGTTGATGGAAGTATTGAGAAATATAAAGAAAGATTTGTAGCTCGTGGCTTTTCTCAAAAAGAAGGCATTGACTATGAAGAGACATTCGCTCATGTAGCCAGATACACTTCGATCAGTACCATCATATCCCTTGCAGCTAAGATGAAGTGGAAGTTACACCAGATGGATGTAAAGACAGCATTCCTAAATGATGTTATCGAAGAGGAAGTGTATATAGAGTAACCTCAAGGATTTGAAGTTGAAGACAGGAAGTCTCATGTCTGCAAATTGAAGAAAGCCTTGTATGGGTTGAAGCAAGCCCCTAGAGCTTGGTATGGCTGAATAGACAGCTTTCTTATGAGCTTGGGCTTTACCAAGAGTAAAGCAGATTCAAACCTCTACTTCAAGGTTATGAATGATGAGCCAGTGATACTATTGCTATATGTGGATGACTTATTCTTAATTGGAGAAGAAAATCTCATCACCAAATGTAAGAAGATACTCGATTCAGAATTTGAGATGAAAGACCTTGGCCTAATGCACTATTTCTTAGGTCTTGAGGTATGGCAGAGTTTAGAGAGGATCTTCCTTAACCAAGGGAAGTATGCAGTCAAAATCTTGAAGAGATTTGACATGTTAGAGTGCAAGCCCATGAATACACCCATGGAAATGAAGCTAAAGTTGTTGGTCGATACTTTGTTAGAATTGATTGATACCACACTGTATAGACAAATTATTGGATCGTTGATGTACCTGACGAACACCAAACCAGAATATTTGTTTTGCCATGAACACCTTGAGTCAATTTCTAGTAGAACCCAGACATGTTCACCTTGTGGTTGCAAAACATCTGATGAGGTACATTATATTGTGGTCTCAATTATGATGGAGATCACGATTTCACATTGAGTGGGTACATTGATTCAGATTAGACAGAAAGTGTTTCTGATAGAGAAATCACTTCAGGATGTTGTTTCAGTTTGGGATCAGCCATGATCTCGTGGTAGAGTAGGAAGCAATCCAGCATTGCTCTTAGCACAGTAGAAGCAGAATACATTGTTGCATGTTCTGCCAGCTGAGAAGCTATATGGATTCGAAAGTTATTGACCGGCCTATTTGACCTAGAGATGGAAGAAACCATGATCCTATGTGACAACCAGAGCTGCATAAAGATGACAGAGAATCTTGTATTCCATGACAGGTCGAAACACATAGATATTTGTTATCATTACATATGTGACATGGTGCAGGGAGGAGCCTTAAAGCTCCAATACATTAGCACGGATGAATAGGTTGTTGATGTGTTGACCAAGCCTCTGTCTCGTGTAAAGTTTGAGCACTTTCAAGATAAGATTGGTATAGTCCGAAAGGACCTTCCTTGAAAGGGGGAGTAGTTGTTGTGATGAGACATCTCTTGCTTCCAACTTGAGTGTTGTGAGGTAAAGCAAAAGATGTGATGAGACTAGTACTATGCTTCTGTCTTGACAGCTGTGACGTAAAGCCAGTCTAGTATCTTGCTTCCAGCTTGAGTGTTATGGCGTAAAGAAAGACGTTGAGATGAGACTAGTACTGTGCTTCCAGCTTGATAGTTGTGGCGTAAAGCCAGTCTAGTATCTTGCTTCCATCTTGAGTGCTGTGACGTAAAGAAAGACGTTGAGATGAAACTAGTACTGTGCTTCCAGCTTGATAGTTGTGATGTAAAGCCAGTCTAGTATCTTGCTTCTAGCTTGAGTGTTGTGATGTAAAGCAGGACATTGATATGAGACTAGTACTGTGCTTCTAGCTTGATAGTTGTGACGTAAAGCCAGTCTAGTATCTTGCTTCCAGCTTGAGTGTTGTGACGTAAAGAAAGATGATGAGATGAGACTAGTACTATGCTTCCAACTTGAGAAGCTGTGACGTAAAGCCAGTTTAGTACCTTGCTTCCATCTTGATTGTTGTGATGTAAAGAAAGATGAGTACTGAGCTTCCAGCTTAACAGCTATGACATAAAGCCAATCTTGTATTATGATGAGCTAGCCTCATGCTTTGATGATGATGATGATGTATTAGTTTTATACTAATACATATTGATGCAGATGATGATTGCATTCCTTTGAGAATGACAATGTTGTCGATGAAGAAAACTTTCAATGATTTATAGATACGCCAGTCAATGTTCCAAGATGATATTGATGATGTTGTCCTCCTGATGTTGTTGATGATAAAGGCCTCTCTCTCTCGTCTGATGTTGTTGTAGAATACCCTTCTTGTTAAGGAGGAGTGTTGAAATAATGTAACTACAAAGTGTATTCTTATTATTATTTGATATATTATTCATTGGATCAATACCCATTTTGGATTGATCATGTCGGCTATTGTAAAAGGACCAAATCCCCTTTTGCGAATTGGTCATAATATTATTGTAATAGGCAAAAGGATAAGTCAGCCCCAGAATATATCAAAGAGGCCCGGGAATATAATAAAGGTGGTTATAACCACCCAGAAGAAGAAGTTGGCCCTGCCAGTTAAAGGACACTCCAACCCGTGCTAGTATTGTATAAATAAAGAGGCTAGTGCCTCACTTAGACATGGACTCACTTGTTCATTGAGAGACAAGTTTCGGAGTTGCAGTTGGAGTTGCAGTTGGAGAAGAGAGAGAGAGAGAGAGAGAGAGAGAGAGAGAGAGAGAGAGAGAGAGAGAGAGAGAGGCGCATCTTTGGGAGAGGAATTTATGTACTTGTTTGAGTTATCTCTTGGCATTGTATTGGTTATCTGTATTAAGGAAGCTTTTTTGAGTTTTCTGCCCCATGAGGATTTCCCAGGATAAATGATGTGTCTATTGTGATTGTGTATTTCTCAGTGATCTTGTCTTATGTTGTTGTTATCTATTGAAATGCAAAGAACTATAATAATGGCTTAAACATTAATAGCTCGGCCCAGCATGGATGGTTAGGGATGTTACAATCATGAATAGTGAGTGCATGTGCCCTTAGGCCTTTGATTATGCCCATATTGATGAGCTTAGTTTTCTCTTGTGTCAGGGATTTGATAAAGTCCTCAAGAGAAGGCATCTTCCAGGTGGCTCTAGAGGTGAATCTGACAGTATGAAATGTGGATACGAATAAAGAGAATTCAGGACCAATATTGGAGAGAATGGTGAGAACCATTTGTTTCTCCTCCTTTGATTTATCAACCCTGCAAGCTTCGAGTTGCGACAACAAATCCTTGAATTTTGAAAAGAAATCTTGGATATTATCGAATCTTTTTGGATCCAATGTGAGCATCTCAACCTCCAACATGTGTCCCCTCATCTCATATTTTTTTCCAAAGATCCCTTCCAATATGGTACAGGCTTCATTGGGAGTCTTACAGGAAGATATGTGAAAAAGGAGATCAGGAGAAATAAGACTACAAATTGTTTTGAGTGCCTCATCCATGTGATTTAAGTACTTGTATTTGTCTATGGTTGATATTGGTTTTGTATCTATATTAAAGGTTAACATGTACAACCCTCTAGTTTGAAGATGTATGGTTATTTTCTCCTTCCATGAAAAATAGTTGTAAGGTGTAAGAATGAATTCTTTTTGGAAATCCATCTTTCCGCTGTCTTCAATCTTTTGTACCTGCAAATAATTTTGGTGTATCTTTTTCTTAGCAGTATTTCGGCACTGATACCATGTAAATGTGTTGAACCTACACATAATATATCTAGCTAAACAATAATACACACATTTTCAGAGATAATTTGAGAAAGAAGAAGGAGAGAAAGAATGAAAGAATTTTCATTAACCGTTGTGAATAATGAATAATTTACACATGATATACTCTATATAAATCAATGAGTTCACACTAGAGGAGAACCAATGCACCATAGTGGTGGTATAGAGTGATTTGGACAAAAACCAGCAGTTACGGGAGTGAAATTCCACCTAGTCTAGTCTCTCAGACAGTTACGGGAGTGAACTTCCACCTAGTTGAGTTAACTAGTCAACTAGTCTTCAGTTAACTAACTGAACAGAGAGTAGTGAGGAGTTAACTTAAGGAATCAAGGGTAATGTGTCAGTTTGGTGATGATCCCAAGGAAAGGTCGAATTAGCATGGTGATGATCCCAATGTTGCATGGTGATAAAACCAATGCAACATCTAAACTCAACTCAACTAGTCAATCTAAAGTGTCAATTGAAAGAGAATATTCTCCAGGTGCAATATTCTCCCCTAAAATATAGGAGAATAGATAATGACTAATTTTGACTAATAAATGAGGAAAAACCTTAGTAAAAACAAATCTTAGGTGTGTGTGAACTCCAACACTTATGCTTATAGGGTCCTACAATTTGGTATGTGTAACGCTCATGCCACATTCCAGCGAGAAGTATTGGGGATATTTGTTGATCTCATTCATGACTATGTGGAAGTGTATATGGATGATTTTATAGTATATGGTAATACTTTTCAAGAATCCCTAGAAAACCTAAGGAAAGTTCTCATTAGATGTCAAGAGATGAATTTATTCTTAAGTCATGAGAAGTATAAAATGTTATTGATTGAAGGAGTAGTCTTAGGGAATCATGTTTCATCTGAAGGGATTAAAGTGGATCCTGCTAAGATTTAGGTAATTGTCAACCTACCACCTCCAAAGACTCCAAAGGAGGTGAGAATATTTCTCGGACATTCCGGATACTACCGGTAATTCATTGAAAATTTTACAAAAATTTCCACACCCATGTTTGGATTGCTCACAAAGGATGTTAACTTTCTTTGGACTGACCATTGTCAAACTTCCTTTGAAACTTTAAAAGATAAATTAATTGTGGCACCAGTTCTTAGAGGACCCAATTGGGCCCTTCCATTCCATATATCTATTGATTCCTCCAATATTGCAATAGGAGGATTGTTAGGATAAAAACAAGACCAAAAATATTATGCCATTTACTTTGTAAGTAAGAACTTGACTCCTGCTGAGATAAACTATACAGTCACTGAGAAAGAATTCTTAGGAGTCATCCATGCCATCAACAAGTTTCACCATTATATCACAGGAATGAGGTATTTGTACATACATATCACTCTTCCATTAGGTTTCTCATGAAAAAAACTATTACCAATGGTTGAGTAACTAGGTGGTTGTTTTTATTACAAGACTTAAATATTATTGTCCTTGACTGACCAGGAAAAGAGAACTTAGTAGTTGACTTTCTCTCTTGCATTAATCATGAAGGTGATAGTATTCTTGTTGATGATATTTTTCTAGATGAGCATCTCTTCACCATCTCCTTAAACACTCTGTGGTTTGCAGATATGTCAAATTATTTAGCCACTAGAAAATTACCAGCTCATTTGTCACCTCATGAAAAGTGTCGAATTATAACACAAAGTGCTAAATACTCATGGGTTGGCCATGACCTTTTCCGTATTGGACCAGATTTTATCATTCGTAGATGTGTCTAGGAAGATGAGATAGCAGAAATTCTACAAAGTTGTCATGATGGACCATGTGGTGGTCACTTTTTCGATAAGCGTACAACATACAAGGTTTTACATTCATGATACTATTGGCCTAGCATTTTTAAGTATGTTGCAAAATATGTAATAAGTTGTGATAGTTGTCAGAGGATAGGAAAACCCACATCAGCTCATGAAATTCCTTTACATACCCATGTTATGATTGAACCTTTTAAGAAATGGGCCCATGATTTTGTAGGACCAATTTCCCCCATGTCTCATAAAAAGAACTATATTCTTGTTAGCACAGATTATGTCACTAAGTGGGTAGAGGAAAAAACCTTGTTTAGGGATACTGAAAAATATGCTGTTGAGTTTATTTATGAAGATATTTTTACCTGCTTTGGTGTTCCTCGTGAGATTGTCATGGACCAGGATACACAAATTACTTATAAGTTGATGAAGGAATTAACAGAAAAGTATGGGATAAAACATCGTAAGTCCTCTCCATACCACCCACAAGATAATGGCCAAGTGGAATAAACAAGCAAAGTATTGGAAACTATCTTGACTAAAACTGTCCAACTACACCATAGAGATTGGGTTGATAGACTTCCAGAGGATTTGTGGGCATATCGCACCACATGGAGAAACACCACTGGACATACCCCATATGAATTGGTTTATGGAAAACAAGTACTCTTACCTATTGAATTCCAAGTAAGAACCTTTCGTATTTTTCCACAGTTGGGATTATATTTAGATGAGGCACAAAAACAATGAGTCCTACAATTGAATAAATTGGATGAAATTAGATAGGATGTTATCCAAAGGACAATCTTAGTTCAAAACCAGCAAAGTAAATGGCATGATAAATTCATTAAAAAGAAGCAATTTCAACATGGAGATTGGGCTCTATTGTTTGATTCAAGGTTTAAAACTTTTAAAGGAAAACTTACCACTCAATGGTTAGGTCCTTATGAAGTGGTTACCATGTTTGATAATGGGGCTGTAAAAATAAAAACAATTGATGATGAACAGGTCTCTTTTGTAGTAAATGGGCATAGACTTAAAATTTATCATAAGCATGTTTCTAAAGAAGACTTTATACAAGTCATGTCAACCGACAAGGCACTGGCATTGGTGGATGGGAAAGTTTCTTCTCCTTCTCCCTATTCTTGAAATATTTTGATTTTTTGTTGTACATATGTAAATATTTTTGGTGTGGTTTTTTTTTACAGGTAGTTTTAGAAATTTTGCAGGTATTCATTTACAAATGGACACTTTCAAGGAAGAAAATAAAAAAGGGGAGTATTTTACGTCAAAAGAAGATGTTATTATAATTGGATTTCATCTTATTGAGCGTCATTTGAGTAATGAATACTTTTACATGATTAAAAACTCCTTGTTTTAGTTAGTCATTTTTAGTTCTTTGACCTGAATTATATCTTCTTTTCAAACTAGACTTTTAGGGAGTCTCTTATAACAGTTTCTTATATCCCTTAACCACCAGAAAATATACTAAAAAAGTGACAATGATCTCATCAAACCTAGAGGCTACTAGTACAATCCATCCAACTCTTTGAGTGGGTGAGTAGAGTGTTTTTATAAAAGAGTAGCAAGAAGGTCTACCTGATGGTTAATCCATGGACACATCAATTTAATTTCAATGGAAGAAGATGAGTAGGGACTATAGATATATTTTTTCTATTTTCCAATGGTTCCATCCACTACATATTAAAATTCTCAATTGGGTCATATCTTTAGATTGGTTACACTCACTTAAGTATCCCTTACATCAGGAAAATTTGTAAAGGTAATATATATATAAAGAAAAAAATCATCCTCCAACTTAAATACCATCCCAACACGTAAAAAGGTTTGCAGAGTTGCCTCCCCATCTTCTTGCAAAAAGCAATATTCATATACAAATATTAAAGGTGAGGGTAAGGACTAGTCTCTACTATAAAAGGGGTGTAAGAGGCTAACTTGTCGGGATACTGAATAGGTCTACTGGCAGTGGGTACCGTCATATGGTATGACTAAGTAAACTCGTCGGAGTACCGAACAGGCTTGCTGGCAACAGGGCATTCTACCTGGAGAAGATGTTAATTGAAAATGAAAAATAAAAATACTAAGACTTTGGTTTTAAACCTGTCTTGATGTATGGCACTACTTGTGGGTATGACTGAAAGGGAGTATGCATGGTTAAGTAAAATTAAATCAACTTCGTTCACTTTTCATTGGGGGCTAACATGAAGATGATCTTAAGACCCTCTTGTCTAAGTCTTCCTAACTATATGTAAGATGTTTTGTCTTATAGGTGGGGCCTTGCTCTTAACTGTTTTTCTAGGCTAACATGTGAAATTTACCTATACACTAGGAATCCATAAAAATTAGGATATTGGAAGGATTGATTGGTTTCCTATATGTTTGATTGAGAAGTGTTACAATTCTTAGATGTGGGGGAAGGGATAAACATTTTTCATTCATTTAGGAAGTCTATGTGAAAAGGATATATGATTTCTAACATGAAATATATACCATGAAACCACTCTTTTTACAAAATTTATTAAGTTGTATATGTCATCAATTGTTTCATATCATGATGATGAAGGATGATCAGTTATATACTATTTTTAGTAAACTCATGATTGCTTTGTTCATGTGTAGATGACAAGCTTGGTACTACATCACAATTTTTGTTTATGGATCTCTTCACATGGCCAATAAAAGGGAGAATTGATCAAAGCAATTGATAGATTGATTGTTCCAAGAGAGAGGGGGGTGTTCATAACTCAATAGTTCTATTCTATCTAGTCATAAACTTCCTTCTCCACTATGGATATTGGAACTCGGCTAAGAAACTAACACCTCTTTGAACAAGCATTCTTAGTTGCAGTTATATTACAATAAAAACATGGATACTTTAGTTTCCATAATCCTTTCATCCACCTTGGCAGACAGGAGCCTTACAATTTAGTGACTTTGGCAATTTCAGGCCTATTGCTGACTATTGTGTATTTTTCACAAGATGAAATGTTAGATGGAGTCTCGGATGAGGTACTGTATGAAGTGTTGTAACTGTGAATGTGATTTTTCATGTATTAGTTCAAGTATAATCACTGGAATCCAATTGCATTTTTCAAGTGGTGAATTAAGTATGCTAAAGGTGTTATATCTATTTTTCACACTTGCTAAGAGATGAATTTAAACTTATGATTTATTTTATACGTTTACTATCATAATGTCCAAGTCTTTGACTTGGACATTGATCAAACATCTCATGCGATATGATTGTTAAGAGTTGAATCTCCAAGTATGATATCATTCAAAATTCAAATCCCTACATAATCATTATTATGTATGGCGTTCATATGTGCCAAATGCACCCACGACTTGACCCTCCTATATCATTTGTGTTTGGAATAGAGCATCATGTTATGTTTATTGCTCATCTTCTTCAAATTCTTTATATCTCTCATCCTCTTCTCTATAGCCATGTTGAATTTCCACGAACCCTCCTCATATGTCGAATTGTCAAATATCTCGGAGTTCGAATCCTGCCGATAAATCTTTCTCTATGCGGGATGGGGGAAATTCCTTGCCAGTCTGCAAGGGCACAACGATTATGTTTCCCTCCAGTTCTCCCTTGGATTCGATGGAAATATTTCTCATGTTAGGTCACTGGATTTTCCAGTCTCTGAAGATTATGTTGTTGTGGCCACAAAACTCCCATGAGTTGGAGACAGATGGTTCATGAATCATTAGCTTCCACGATAGAGTCATAATTGGGTTTTTAAAACAGAATGTCAAAATGTTTTAGGGGATAAAATATTTTTAAAGGGATGGATTAAATGTGAATTTATTAATCCTCTGATCGTCATCGCCAAATTAATTACTTGTGAGGGTAAGTATTCCACCTTCAAATCCTGCCATTTTCGCCTCTTGGCTCACTTTCAGTTTGGTAAACCTTTGAATTTTCCATTTTACTTTTTAAAGAGTCTTGAGGAAATGTCCTCCCAATTTCACAAGAATGTGAAAAAGCCTCACCATAGCCTATTTCATCATGGCCTTATCAAACTACTATTTATTTTGGAATTACGAAAAACAAGACAGAACCTGGGATGATTTCCTTTACCATTTTTTGAACCCCCATTTGACAATTAAAATGGCCAAGAAGTCAATTGATTATGGGACTACTAATCTATATAAACCTTGTTCTCCTAAAACTCCAAACCCTCCAATTAATCTTATTCCCTCATATTCTAAGAAAGCCAAGAATCCTATTGTCGATCCTCATTTATCTACACCTCCTATTGACTGTAAACAAGAGAAGTTGAAGGACTCTTTTCACCATGATTTTCCTCCAATTCATACAAGGAGGAAAAGTGTTAACAAGTTCAAAGAACAACCATCTCTTAGGATCACTTGAAGTATGATCGGAAAGTTCAATAAAAATCCTCCAATTACCTCAGACCCTATTCAATTATCCTCTGATCATGAGAGTCCTCACAAGAAGCTTAAATAAGACTTTGCAGGAGATTATAATGTTGCCAAAGAAACTAAATATAAATATTCCATGCTTAGTCTTTCTCAAAAGGTCACTATTACACCTTCCTCTCAAATTCTT
This sequence comes from Picea mariana, assembly GCA_032191745.1. Lineage (NCBI taxonomy): Eukaryota > Viridiplantae > Streptophyta > Pinopsida > Pinales > Pinaceae > Picea > Picea mariana. The sequence continues at coordinate 255,825 of JASDQU010102155.1, read as the reverse complement.
AAACCTTCTACCAAATGTGACATGCCTTCCACATCCACTAATAAGACTAAGCCTTTGCTTATTGAAAAGTCTGATTAGTCCCCAATTGTTGAACAGTTGCAACAAGAAAATGCTTATCTAACCCAACTTATTGGAGAGTATGAAACATTGGATCATCATTTACACCATGACAACATTGTTCTACAATCCAAGGTGAATTCTATACAACGTTTGGTTGATGATATGACTACTACCAATCATAGTTTAAGAATGAAGTTGAAGCATCAAAAAAGGCCTAAGAAGAAGTCTCTGGGACATGAGGAAGAATCCCCTAAATATTAATCCATATTCTATCTCAAGATCATGTCACTACCTCAAGAGTATAGTTATGTTTTGGCAATCCATTGTTTTTTGCAGATGGACTTGCAAAACCTCAGGCGTGGGAGGAATGTTGACTCCATGTTTTTCATAATTGTTTCCTTCTATGAGTCTCTTTTTGCACATGGTAAATATACAATTCATACCTCTATTATCCATTTTTGAAGGTATTATCAGGTTTCTTCCACAAATTTTCCATGGATCAACATAAGGTATGTGTAGTATTCATTTTGTTGATTTTATGATGAACTTGTCCTTAATCGAATGAGCATAATCCATTAAGACTTGTATTTTGATTAAAACAGGTCGAAAACACAATCCATCCCTTGATCCAACCCTTGATCCAACCCTCAATCTGATCCTCGATCCAGCCCCTAATTCGTCCCTTGATACGGAACTCGGAGCTTTTAAGGAAAGAAGCTTGTTTCTATTCAAGAATTGCTTACTTAGAGTAATGAGCTTACTTTTCAAGGAAGTCATAGATTGTTTTGTATATTTGAAATAAGGTTCGCTATCCAAACAGAGTTAAGTTTGTTTATAATATCCTTCTAAAGAAGAATTGTATTGAAGATAAAGTATCGATCCCTAGGATAAACCATCTTCTTTTCTAGCTAAATCCACTTTTCAAACTTTATAAGTAGTTAACCCTTTCCCTACCTTGACTCATACTGTGTCACAACTCTAAGTTTACTTACCCTGGTCAGTTATTTAATTGAGGGAAATTAAAGTATATAGTTTACCCATCAGTCTGTGGGAGTACATAATAATCACATTCGCTGGCATAATCAGGACCATCAAGATCCATTACATGTCTATCATATTTCTCTCAATTGTATAATATCTGAAAAGTGCCATCCCCCATAGGAATATGTGAATGGGTGAGATCCATGCTAAGGAAACCCCCAAGAGTAGTAGACCAACTTCTAGATAAAATCATCCCCCAAGCATCTAGAACATCGATCACTACTATGTCCATGAGAAAGTTGATATGTGGAAAGTCAATCAGAAAAACCTCAATGTATTCACATACTCCCGAGACCTTAACTCTTCTAGAATCAATACCACAAACATTGCCATAAGGTCGGGTTGTATTCAAACCAAGTTGTTTCATTACCTTTAAATATATGACATTTGTTGAGGCCTCTGAATCAAGCATGCAGTTGTTCAAGAAGAGGCAATTCATGCCTAATGATAGATAGAAAGGAGGATTCTTGTCCCTTGGCTGATCAATATACATAGTGTTTAACATGATGGGAGGATCATCCTTCTCGGCTGGCACCTGTAATATTTCCAAAATTTCCCTTCTTATAGAAGGCATCTTACGAATTTCCGTCACTAGGACCGTCATATTCAGTTTTCCAAACATGTTTGCAACATCTATATTTAACTAAATGTCATATGTAGTAGTTGGATTAGGAAGAAAATCACATACCAGTGGTGGAGGTGGTGGATACACCTTCTCTGCTAGTGGAAGAGGAGTATCAAGTTGTAATGGAGGGGATGAAGCATGTTTTCTTTTGTAGGTTAGAATTTCCCTCCTCCTTAATTCCTTCCTCTAATCATATGTTAGTTTATTTAAGTCTTGGATTCTCCCTTCCCTTTCTCCTATTCTTTTGGCTTCATTGATTTGTTCTTGAGTAACATGTTCATTGTTGAGATTGAAATTCATGAAGTTTATATCGTCAGGATAATCTTCATCTTTTCAAGGGAATTCATATTCCCTTTGGGTTTCTTGGCATGGGAGACACGAAGCTTCTATATCAAATGTACCAAAATGTTTCAAAGTATCTGGGGCCTTTGACTCTTGTTGAGGTCTTCGTTTCCAACCAGTGGCATCTCTCTGTTGTCTGGAAAATTGAGGTTTGGGAGAATATTGATTTATTTCCACTGTAATCATACAGTTCATAAGTTGATTTTGTACCTGAAAAAATTGAGTATTCATTTGTTCTATCTTCTTACTCAGGAGAGCAATCGAATCAGGAATATTGTTGTTGGAAACCTCTGTCCTTGATTCTATCTTGCTGTGAGGGTAATGAAAAGGTTTTATTTTTGAATCAAGGAGATTTTTTTCAATGCTAGTACTGAACTCTTTAGCCTCTTTCAATGACATGGTATTTTTATCTTTAAGAATGTATCAAAACTACCCTTCATAGGCATTCATGTAAAGGAGATGAATTGATGATGTTGTGGGACAATAATCTGTTGGAATTTGATTGTATAACATGTCAAATCTTGAAATGAATTCCTTTGTCGTTTCATTCTCCTTTTTATTTATTTGATTGAACTGAGTTGCAAGTGTCCCGCCATCTACTTTTCTTGACCATCTAATTTTAAATAAGGCGGAAAAAGCATCATAGGTCATGATTTGATTATTAGAGAGTCCCTTGAACAAATCAAGGGCTTCTTTAGTCAGTGATGAAGCAAAAAGTTTCATGGTCAGATCTTCATGATCAATACCTACATTGTCTATATCCCGGCCCATGGCATAAGTTTGGTCTTCGACAGTTATTACATTGTTTCCTCGAAACTTTGGAAACCATTTTTTGACATATGTTGGCATTTGGTTAGGGTAGCCTTGAATATTGGCCATGTCAAGGGGTTTGTAGAGATATCTTTCCCAATGGCAAGCCATTGGAGCAAGGGAAAGGGATTTATGGAAGAGGGGTTTAGCAATGAGAGGCTTGAGAGGAGGCCTTCTTTAGTAAACCTTAGAAGGATTGAGCCTCCCAGGGGAAAAGGTTTGGGGAAAGAAGGGTTCTGGGAAGGTGGAGTCACCAGATGAGCTTCAATATGAGCTCATCGAGGAGGGTGGAAAGATAATTTCCCTTGGGTGGCGTCACTAGGTAATCTAAGGGAAAGGCTTTGGGATAGCTTACCAAAGTGTCATTAGGGTACAAAGAGGATTCAAAATCCTTCCCAGCAACGATGCAAAAATTTTATAGCGCAAGTTGAAGGTTGGGAAAATCCTGGCCCAACCATGGAACAAGTGATAAAACTTGGGAATCCTACACCCAATGTCACATTGATGTAGGTTATGCACTTCAAGGGTGACTAGGTCACTCTAGGGAGGAAATCTCGGTGACCCTAGGGGGATTGAGATGGAGATGGGTATGGATGGAAATCAATATCCTATAGCTCAAGTCTAAATGGAATTAATGGTAGGGATATATTACTTGTAATTCAAGTAATGGTTTCCCCACAAGTATAGTGCTACTTCGGAGGATTGTACCTGCCCGAGACACAAGAAAACACACCTTGCAATAGTATATGTTAGTTGGATCAGAAAATTAATATTTTTGTCCCTAATTTGCAGCAATATATTAAATTATATATCAGAAATAAAAAGATACTATAATATGCTCGATAAGTGCTAAATATCAAGTAGAAAATGCAAGAGAAAAACTAGTAAATGACTAGCTAAACTCAAGATGAAAAACCAATACTCTTAGCATAAAAGATAAGGTTATTGTAAACACTTGTCTATAGAAAATTATATCATCCTTATGGATGTAAAATTCAATGTATTACAGCAAGAATATCAGCCACTGAAATCCCCTCAAACTTTGCCAAAAAGTGTGCTAGGCCAAGGAGAGTAAGTGTACAAACTTTGGGTGGAATCCAATGGTTGATAAGAGAGTTATTAAAGCAAGTAAGTTAGGGTTTATGCAGCCCTAATGGATGAATATGTAATTCTATAATATAAGAAATAATTAGTGGGATATAGAGGATGCCCTAGTAGGGGAAGAGTCCTCTCAATTAGGAAAACCAACTTCAAGCAAGAAATCTTTCAAAAGACCTAAAATTATGTTTCCCAAGGAAATGATTTTATATCTCCAATGCAAAAAAGTATGACTAGTTCCTTTACTATTAGTTTAATGGAGTCACAATGATCTTAGAAAAACTACCTCCTTGGGGGTGTAAGCCCTTTTACTCCCCAAAGCAAGTTTCTCTAAGCTAGGGTTTAATCTAAGAGGTTGTATGCCCTTATACTTCTCTTAGCAAACCCTTAATCGATGAGATGAAGCAATAAAATGGTGAATACTATGGTGGGGGTGTATTCCCTTATACTTCCCGCCTATATCCTAGCATAACAATACTTTAACTTGAAAAAATGATAGCATAATAGTAGAAAAACATACCAAGATCAAGAGAAATGCCAAGACAATCCACCACAAGAGCTAGAAAATAATCTTCCAAGGCTAGCGCATCACTTCTTCCATTAACCATTCATAACATAGCCATAAAACAAGTGCAGAAGAGATAAAAGATCCAAGGGGGACAAAAATTTCAGACCAAGTCTCTCACAAGAGAGAGGGTTATGATTTAAAATGAGATCTTATGATCTCTCTTTATACAAAGTTTAGCTAACATAGCTTGTCCACAAAATAACTAGTAAAAAAAAATATTAGGGGTCAACAAACCTAACCTTTCCCCCTTAACAAAGTAATATTAAACATTTCACTTAAAATTTCATCTTTTTCACAAATTAAACCCTAATCTAGAATGATGTCACCCCTTTAGGGGATGTTTTTCCACTTTGAGGAAGTTTTTGATGTTGGAGAAGTGTGGATGGTCCTCCAAAGGCCATGTGTCAAGAATCTAAGTGATCTCATCATGTGAAGACCCTCTTCTCCTCAAAACATCCAAGTGTAAATGAGTGGCACCTCACCACCATTCCCTATCCCCCAATATCATGATGTCATGCTCAAGAGTGGGACGTTTGTCCCCTCCTGGGAAAATCGTTTAGCAAGAAATGGGTGGGCTAGGTCATCCAAGTCATCATCAAGGCCATCCAAGTCATCTATTTCTCATCTGGCATGTGTGCCCCTGGCATCAAACTTGTGGGATTGTAGCCCCATGGAAGCCCAAGCTAGACTTGTTCTCCCAAAAATGTCCACCATCTAGGTCTTGCAAAGGCAAATGAACACGCCCTCCAAGGATCTCATGCCATAACATCATGATAAGCGGATCCAATAATTAAATAATCCATCTAAGCATGTGCATCAAAGATTACTATATGGAACAATTAACAGCTCAAACATATTATGTGACTTATCAAGCTTAAGTATGGGAGGGTTGACGAGGTGTCCTATTGGGTAGATCTTACCCTAGGTCAAGGAGAGCCTCCAAGAGGTCCCTCTCTAAGCCATGTAAGGTGTATGATGTGGATGGGGTTAAGACTCAATGGGCATATGTCTCATCACATACTAGGGGTCGTAATGTCTCATTCATGGGTTCCTTTGTAGAGGGTGTGTGGTACCTTCATCCACAATGCACTTTTTCCAAGCCCATCATTTGCCTTTTATATTTATTTCTTTATATTTTCTTTCATAATATCACAAGGAGATATTGAAGGTCACTGTCCTAGCGTGGTGACCATGTGGTGGCAATGTCACCCAAAAATAACTAATGGAAATGAGAAGGTTGGCACTTGATGAGACCCCCTTTATCTCAGCCATGCAACAAAGAGTCACTTCCTTGGTTTGGTGACCAGATGATGACAATTCCATACCACTATATATCCATGGATGTGATATGTTGGCTCATGATGATATCTCCTATCCTTCGACTAACCTTTTAAGCATTTTTTATTATATTGTGGGTCCCCTTTTACTCAAAGATAAGTGTTTCATTGCTTTCTTGGGTGATCCCTAGAAGAAGCATATGGAAGATTTATATAATTATTTTATCTTTTACCCAACACCAACCCCTCTGGGCCTTTATCCCCTTCTTCCCATAGAATGAGGGACAACCCCTTCTTGGGTCAATACACCCTAAAATCCCAAGATATAAGGAAACAAAGGGGAATAATGATGGAAAATGGTAAGTATGGTTGGGAACGGTATGATGGCACATTAAGGGATCTCCCAGTAGCAAATTCATTCCAAAATAAGACCACTTACTAGAGAAAAATGTCAACCACCAAGGTGAAGCACAGCAAAAGGCATAATGTCCAAGAACATATCATGAAATATAAAGAAAATATAAGATACAACATAATCAAATGGCTTAGGTATTGAAATTATGCTCACCATAATATTGACTTGTACCTCATGGAGCAAGGCCCGCTACCTTCTAGAAGCCACATGGTGTGGTGGATGCCATCTGTAAACATGTGACCATCTGTGGTGGTGAGTGGGTGTTCCATATGTTCAAAGGGTATTGTTGGTCAAGTAATCTCTTGGCACTCCATATTTGAAACCTGAGGGCCTTGGGACATCATCTCCTTAGTTATCCACAAAATGGGGATAACAAGACTAAAATTCTATGGTTGTGTAGAAAGAAATTGGAGTTGTTGGGAAAGACAGTTATCGGTGATGGACAACCTCAAACAGAGGATTTATACAAGAAGGATGTTGTTGAAATATTTTGAAATAACTTTAAAAGTATACATAAATCACCACTGATGAGATAATATTAGAGAGGGTGTTGGCAGCCAGAATAGGTATAAAAGTGTTCATGCCCATGTGGCATAAGGTATGAATGGATTTGGTAAGAATCCCCTCGGAAGTATTTTATTATCTACATGGTATGAAGATAATTTTGAGTGTTTTTCGTATACCAGTGATACATGAGTAGGGTATGATTCAATAAATAATATAGCTTGAATGATAGAAGTATGAACCTCTGGAAATCAAGGATGAATTAGAATCCTTGCAAGAAAATTCATGAATAAGCAGTGTCATGGGTGCATTTACCAATCAAGAGTGATTGGGAACAAAAGTGCTCATAGGCAGCACATTAATGAATTGAATGCATTGAGGAAATGCATGTTTTCATAAGAAAGAAGACAATATATTTCCCATTAAGGAAGGAGCACCTTCCAATACTCTACTTGAGTTGTGAAGGTATTAAAAAGGAGAAGTGGATGGCCAAGAGTGTTGGCACCATTGGTTCCCAGTAAGTGTTTATATGCAACCATATGTAACTTGGGTTTCATATTATAATATGTTAAATTGAGGACATGATCAATTTGTAGCAAGAAGTGCAATCATGTTATGATAATGAATGAGAATGAATAATCCTTATGGTGAAGAGGTTGGTTGAGCTCCAACACACCATGGAAAAGTGCTTGTCATAAAGCGTGAAAAACTTGAAATCAATGCAAGGGTACATTGGGTATGAATGTGGCCATGAACATTGGCACATTGATTAAAGTCATGTGGCCATGAACATTGGCATATTGATTAAAGTCATTTGATATTTGAATTGCATTTGGAAAAAATTGGCATGCTGAAATGATGCATGTGTAAATAATGATATTTCCTTTTGCTTTGTACCATTGAATATATGAAAATGATTTGATTGTTGGTATGCAAAATTTTGAAGATATAATATGCATGAAAACTAACAACTTGTTTGGATATGTGAAAATGGAGTTGTAGGAAGAAGGATCTTGGATATGGAAGTATAAGTAAGCCCATAAGTAAGACCAATGCCTATTGATCCAAACCGCTATGGGAAGGAAACTCTCATACTTGTGAATTTACAGATCTAAAAATAAAATGTGAAATTTAGAAATATATGGGTGATAGATTTGCAATAAAATTATTTGGAATTGATGATGACATCTCACAAAATTTATGTATAGATGTGATATAGGTTAGATGAAAATGATTTGTATAGGGAGGACAAATGAAGGTTTTCAAAGATGGAAAACATAAAAAGGGATATTGTTGAGACATGAGAACCTTTTGGTAATCCATGATCGCCCTAGAATATGTTGTGTTGTGGTAACACAAGCCATAGGGATGCCTTGGCAGAGAAAGTTAGAGGGAAGCCTCGATTGTAAGACTCAATGAAGTATCTAAAACTCTTCTTGTGTGATAAAAACCTTGGAAAGGAAAGATGGATCACTCGAGGGACTGTATAGCAGAGAAGGGGATGCCTCATCCTAGGCATGGAAGGGGAGTGAGCACAAGGAATATGGGACTTTGATAATTCTTGTAAATTATTGGTTGGGATCATGAAAACAATGGGATTGTCAAGGAAAATAGTGGACCAAGTTAGTAAGACATCCAATTGGATGCATATCCATGAAATTGCACAGATATGTATTATGCTGATAAAAAAATTCCTCTTGAATTTTGAACAAAAGTAAGATGTTTTCGCATGAAATTGTGATTAATATGATTATTGTCCAAAATTGTGGTAGGTGATGAAGGCCAAGGGTCTAGAAAGGACTAGACCAAGAAACATGATCAATATTGTTGAAGCAGCTGAATGAAAAAGGTATGACAGGTGTTACTGAGAAAAAACATCGAGGATGGTGTTCCTTTGAAGGGCGAGGGGATTGTAACACCCTTGTTTCCCCAAAATTGTAATTAATCATTACTTATGACTACCATGCCATGGAATGTGAACAATGTAAATGTATTATTGTTTAGATTTCCAACAAGTGACTGTGGGGGTGAATCCTTGAAGTACCGACCATGAAACTACTAGAGGAAAGAGTGAGGAAATTTGTAGAGAGGTTTCATCATGCCAAGATGAACCAATCCTCTTTGCTGAAATATTTGATCTAGAATAATAAGCTGCATATTGATCCCAAGGAAAAATCAGTGAATGAGAAAAGGACTGGTGGTTGAACCACCAACTACCCCAATGAATGGAAGCATGGAGGGCTTGGCTAAGAAGATAGAAAATTGTCGGCCCAAAGTACCACAGAGGGTAGTCTTCCTGCAGGCCATGATTAACTTGAGTTCCTTCTAGTAAAAGGAATAAGACAGGTCCATAACCTTCCTAGGGGTGAAGCGTACAAGAGAATATAGAGAAGAGAGTTTCAAAAGAGAGAAGAAGACCATTCCGAGAAGGGGGCTTGAAAAAATAGGCGATAGAAGTCATGGAAGAGCTATGATTTTGAACATAGAATACCCAAGGAAAAGAGAGAAATATTTGGTGGTATCATGGCTTCGCACGAGGGTGGCGAGAGTGCTAGAGTGAATTCATATGAGCCTACGGTTGGGTGAAAAGGAGAACACCCACAGTCATTTTGGTAGCTCTAACTTACAATACAGATAAGTATTTCATAGACTCTGTATAATTGAATTGAAATGCATAATTGAATTCTTTTATTTGCTTTATACATATACATCCTTGATATATAGGGATGATGGCATAACATTATATCTTATTTGGAAGCTAGATAATTGTGATTTGGATGGCTTGGCTGCTTGAAAATTCGAGGTAAAGTTATAATATCATATCTCATCAATGGATTTCTATTTGAAGTCTTGTTTAGCTAGGGAGAAATGTTACTAATGGGTTTTAAATAAATTTGGGGAAAACAATGAGTGACCCTCTGTCTAAATCTATATATGTGCTAATCATCCAAAATAATTTCTAAGGATAAAATCCACGAATACAAAGTCGAGATGGACTCTATAGGACTGTTCTAAACTCGTCCATCCCTTGAAACCCCTTTTCCTATTATATAATTTGAGTTTTGTAAATGGAAGGCACTTATCTCAAACCATTCTTCCAAGTAACTGTGGGCTCGATTCCACAGACTTAACCAAATATTGGGTAATATTTAAGAGTGTATCCCTCTAGGGATTTTCAAAGTCCCATATGATCGGGGTTCTGGGACCCTTTTCTACGCTCAAAAAGGAGCTAAGCCTTCTGAGGCTCTGGGATGTTAGAACTTCACAACACTCTAATCCTGTCGAAGGAAACCTGCTGACACGATTACCAAAGAGTTTGACCAACAACTGGTGGTTTCTTATCAATTATCGTGGGATCCGCCCTATCTTTAAACCCTGACCAATTTTTCGGTCAAGAAGTAACTCGAACCCTCAATCTAAGAAACATCGGGGTATTTCCTAATCGTTGGATATAAGCTATGGTCAATTCATCGTTCACTCACTCCGGGAGTAAAAAAGTTTTAAACATCCAGAATCCTTGAATGTCGAAGTCGTGAAGTAACGTGGGTCATAGATATAAGGATCCTTCAGGACCCTTCTTGACCGCTAGATCGAGTATACTGGAAGGATAGAGTAAGTGGTACCACCAACCGACAGCAAACATTCATCTTTGCTTTATGACCTATCTGGTAGGTAACACTTCGAAGAATTATTGGGTTAAGGATTGTAAGGGACACGTACTCACGAATCCTCGAAGTGGAAAAATCCCACAAACCATTGGATCATGGGGAATAATTCAAAAGCAATGTGAGTTATCGATCTGAGGATCTATTGGGGTCCTTTCTCAACCATTGGATCAACTAGTGGAAGGACATATTAAGTACTTTGGTGAAGTCCTACTCTGGGAAATGTAAGGCATAAGGGGTTAGAACATCCTGAAGCGTCGAAGGTCGAAGTACATGGCAAGGAAGTCTGGGACTTTGGGACTTCGGGGTTTTGGGAGATTTGACATGTTGGTGCATAAGAATATCCTGAATGTCGAAGACTAGAGTGCGTGGCGAGGAATTATGGAAATTTGAAACTCTGGGACTCTGGGAGATTAGAGGATATAGGAGAGTGTGTTAAGTGTTGAAGCGTCGAAGTCCACTTGTTGTAGTGGCTCATTCCAATTGGGCGGGCCCACGTACACCATGATGATGTGCCTTGCCTAGATAATTCCATGTGGTGTCGTGGGATTGGTCACAAGTTAGGTGTGGGACCCCCACCCCTTGTCAAGTATAAACCATGTGTTAAGTGCGGATAAATCTCAACCTTAAGATATTTAAGGGTAGACAGAGCTCCACCATAAATTCCAGTGACGAAAGAAACTTCAGGACTTTGGGTCTCCGGGGATGTTTTCAAATGTGCACAAGAATGATGAAGGGTTGAAGGCTTGATACGCGAGAAGGCCCCGAGGAGATATTCCTTGTAACCCCTTCTTCTGCAGAAACATCGTTACCATAGAATGATGAAATGGGCCATGATAGTGCCATGTCGGATGGCATGAGATAAATTATGCCATGTGGATGCAACGTGGCGAAGGGGGTATCCATTAACAAATGATGCCCCAAAAACTTTGGAAGGCCATAAATTTCAAACCAGGACTCGGTTTCGGATGAGTTTATATTCGTTGGAAATCTATAGGAGAAAAAAAAGGAAATGGTGCACTTATTCGAGGAACTGAAAGAATCTGTAGGAAGGTGAAAAAATTTATACCCCATCCCTTAAAAGGGTACCTAAGGGGTTGGGTGTGTGACACTTTAGCTATTGGGTTTTGGATTCAAATGAATGAAGAGCTAACAAGTCCTATCTCCTTGGGGTTGTAAATGGATTTAAATTTTGCAACAGATAACTTCCAAAAAAAAATGATAGGTAATGGTGGGGTTGTAAATCCTTATACTCCCCAAGAAATCTAGCATATCAAACTTGTAACCAATCAATTAAGCATCAACAAGATAAATCCTTACCTATTCCAAGAAATGACAAGATAAACCTCTTATTACCAAGATAAATCCACCACAAATGCAATAGAAAGGCTCCAACATAGGTATTTCACTACTTCTTCCATCAATATCATGAAGAAACCATAACAAGATCACGAGAGAGAAGAGATTTCCCAAAGAGGGTACAAATTTCAGCTAGAAGTCTTCTCATAATGGGAGAGCTATATTGAAAATGAGATACAAATGATCTATGTTTATACAAAATGTCTTAAACATAGTTTGTCCACATAATTTAGGTTAAACCACAAGATAATGGGTCAACATCCCTAATCTTTCCCCTTTAAAAAATAATACTATTTAATTCATACTTTTTCATATGAAAGAAACCCTAAAACATGACATCACCCTCCTTTAGGGAAACTTTTTGCATTTTTTAGTAAGTTGTTGAGATTTAAGAAGGGGCATTGGGCTTCCAAAATCCATATTCCAAGGTGATAGGACCTCTCTCCAATAAATCAAGGTTTCACTCCTCATCAAGGTTCCAAGTGTCACATCACCACCACATCCTAGCTCATGTGTGATGTCAAGCTTCAAGAAGGTGACATTTTTCCTCTTCTAAGAAAATTTTTTGGCATGTAGGAGTTGGGAAATATCTTCCAAGGTGTCCTCTATGCCTCCAAAGGAATGTCTCTATGATTCGGAATATGGGCCCTTGGAATCCAACATGTGGTATTCAAGCCCCATGGTAGCCCAAGCTAGGTTTTTTCCTCCAAATCTATCCACCAGTTGGGTCCTGCAAAGAAAAATGGATACATCCTCCAAGGATCTCAAGTCAAAGAATCATGATTAGTAACTCAAATCAATAAAAGAGACATCTAAGAAAGTACATTCAAAAAACCTCATCAAAATAAACTAATGCTCAAATACCCTATGCAATTTACCAAGTTTAGGTATGGGAGGGTTGACAAAACAATTTATTGGGTGAATCGTTCCAAACGTTTAGGGGTGTTTCTCAAGGGGACCTCCTTCTGAGTCATGTGGATGAGGTGTCATGTATGAGGGGAAAAGTTTTGGGCATGGGGTTCATGAAATACAAGGGGTTTTATTGTCTCACTTATAGGTTCCTTTGTACAGGGTGTGTTGCACCTTCGTTTTCAATGCATCCTTTTTCCAAGCCCATTCATCGCCATTAATTAATTAAGGTCCAAACACTGGGTACTCCCTAGGGTGAATAGATTATCTTGGGGGGAAGTACCGAAGTGTCTCTTGAAGGGAGAAGTACACATAGTTCCATGGGGGTATAGTCTAGTGTGTAACGCACTTTTTGTAAATCCCTCAATCAAGTGGGGCATTCATGTTATGTGTTTGTTTTTGTAGGTCTTTGATTTTTTAGAAGAATATTTTCATTTCTCTCCATACCCCTTTGGGTGAGAATCCGGAAGGATCATAATCAATATTTTATCTTTTTTCAGCTACAAGCCCTATGCCTTTAGCCCCTTCTTCCCATGAAGTGAGGGGCAACCCCTTCTTGGTTCAGTACACCCAAAAAACCCAAAAGGTGAGGAGATGGGGATGAAAAGTGGAAAGTGACAAGTATGGTTGGGAATGGAATGATGACTCATGGAGAGGACCTCCCAGTACCATACCTATCCCTAATGGTGACCAACTTACTAGGGCGCAATGTCAACCACCGAGGTGAAACAGGGAAAAGAGAATAATGTCCAAGAAAATTTCACATAATCAAAAGCAGTAATAGATGCAACAAACTCAAATGCCTCAAATATTAAAATGACACTCACCATGATACTTGACTTGTACCTCATGGAGCAAGACCCAAAGTCTTTTGGAGGCCAGCTGATGTGGTAGATATTGTTTTGATCAACCTGGATATGTGGTGGTGAGGTGGGGTCTTCGTCTGTGCAAGTGGAAATTGTTGGTCAAACTGTCTCTCGGTACTCCATGTATGCAACCTGAGGCCCTCGAGACATCATCTCCTTAGTTATCCCACAAAATGGGGATAACATCTAGCTACTACTTGGGGACATATGCTCTCCATAAAGTGCATGAAAATGACAACATCTCCTCATAGACCTATTCCTACATTGAAACAAAACTTTGTAGAATCTAGGGTGGTTCTATCACCCTTCATCCATATACATCAAAATAAAAAATGAAACTAATCTAGAAAAGAAAATTTTAGCATTTTTTTCAAAAAAATCTAAACTAAGCATGAAATCAATATGAAAGTAGAGAAAAATAAAATATGAAATGCATCTAAACTGTCATGACAAATCAATATGAAAATGCAGGAAATCAAATGACCTACCTACTTACCTAGGGCCCTAAACATCAGGTCCTGAAATGTCATGTGAAGTCATACTACGTACAACCAGTGAAACCAACTTATCATAACATCAAGTATCTCCCCATGTGCTTAATCATGTAATACAACCAAGATAATTCAAGAACATAATAATCATGAGTATAAATACACATATAATCAGTCATGAAATAAAACTCATGGAGATGGGTGGGAGGGAGGAAATCTTATTGAAAAGAGAAACCATCAGCCTGATCATCCTGCCTGAAAGTGTAGCCACAAGCCTGATCAATCCATATCTAAATGAGACTATCGTATGTAGATGGTGGCTCATCTATATGACTAAAATTGACCATCTCCTTGTCTCTATGTGTAGAAAGAACATAATTATGGGTGGCTTCAATTAGATCTTCAACATGATACGTTTCATGGAAGTCTTATTCATCCCTGAAACTGTATTTCTCGACAAGGGATTTTTCTTCATCTTCACTTAGAAAATCACTACTCCCTAAAGGATAAGAAAGGATAAGAGATCCCAAGAAAACTTATTTATTTCCAAAACAATGGAAAATGGGGTAAGGCACAACCTCATGTCTTGAGAAAAACTCCTCCCTCGGATTTAGAAAACGTCACTTCTTTATATTCAAATCCTTTCCCAAAGTCTCAGTATGAAAATAAGTTTGTTTGGTAGTGTGAGCCCCGGAGTCTTCTGGATTGGCCATGGCCTAGTGTTGATCAAACTCTGAGCATGAGAGTGGCTGGAAATATTCATAGAACAAGCTTAGATCACTGAAAGGATACTTATCACAACTCTCAAGGGATGGTTGAGGATCATCTTGAGCACATTGCGACAAGTTATATTCAAATTGATGAAATATGTTTGTGACCATATCATCATTGGGTTGCCAAACAATTGAATCATATGTGTACAAAGACTAGTCTTCTAAATATGTCAACTCAACCCCTTTTTCTTGAGGGATACATTCAATGTCGTAAATGGGATCTTTATCAATGATGAATCACCCCACATTCCATCTACATCTCCCAACCTGCATGAAATAATCAATGTGTATAATGTTCATGTTAAAGAGGTCCTTGACAAACACATTTGTATCATTGGGACTAATCATTTCTTCATCCTTATGTGCAAGGGGAAAACAAGTTTGAACGATTTCATCTTCATCAGGCAAGGAATGGATACCAATGTCTCCTTCTACTCATCAGGATGTTGCACTTCATCAGGGTCCTCTTCTTCTAGAACTTATTCATTTTCAAAATCATGGAATAAAGCATCATCAAATTTTTCAAAAGGATTACAACTTGTCATATCCCCCTTTTGATGTGCAAGATGAACAAAAAATTGGGTGTCTTCATCAAGGGGTAGGGCAGACATAAGCGCTTCATCTTCACAAGGATCATTTTTCTCTTGCTCTCTAAGAAAAACTTTATCTTGATAATCAATGAGTCTCGAGACTTCTTCATGTTAGAATATGAAGGATGTGTGCTCATTTTACCATTGACGATACCCTCGTCACCCAACCATAGGCCGAAGCCACCCTCCGAGTACCTTAACCTTGACTAAGAATTACTCTGGAAGCAAACCCTAGGCTAGATAGCCAAACAAGGTGTAGCGCATCTTCCTCCAAGGATAGCGCACCAACAATAGTTGATCAAATAGTCCAAACCCTAGCCAAGAGATAGTTCAAGCCAACACTAAAAATTGGTTGTTGCAGCAGCTGCACCTACAGCTCTCTTCCACACGTGCGCACCAAACTAGGAACTGCAGTGCGCACCAGTTGTTGCTCTGCAATTCTGAGATGTGTCAAATGAGAACTAGTGCCCTGTATTTATAGCGGTTCTGCCAGATTTGATGGGGCCGACTTCTCCTTATGGGTACATGTCTGTTCAGTATATTATTATTATTTCTAGCCGACTTCTTCTCTTGGAGGCTAATAACCTAATATAAATTATCTTCTTGAGCCAACAAGACGTCTACGGTTATTAGCCAACTCATTAGGGTTTTCTCTTGATTTTTGGAGTCTTCTATTCTCTTCAGGTTTACACATGGAGTTAAATACCCCCCGCAGCTACCATAATATTAACACTGCCTCCTAGTTAGGGAGGTATTACAGGTAATGGTCTTGAGCACAAAAACATACCATTTACCTGGTAGCATCAACATAGTCGTTTAGACTATCTCATGACTAGATCATGAGAATCACCATCACCATCAGTTGAATCATCTCTTGAAACCATACTTCATCTGAGTAATCAGACATGATGTTGGATAAGTCACTCACACCATAGAGTGATACAAGATTCATTCTTATAATCTAGAAGAGTAAATTCTCTGAACTATTTTTCGTCTGGAAAATCTTTGTTCATCATTCATCTGGATGATGATTATCTCCAATAAATTGTTGATAGTCTTAAAGGAAATTAGAACAAAAAATAGAACACAACTGTTTCTATCCATAATAGTACATAACTACAATCCAGTGGTACACTACCACACCAAGTAACACACAAGTACTTGATCAGCAACGTATAGTCACGAATAGTGGAACATATCCACCACAGTAGTCTTTATATATTGTCATACAGTCTTCATAACAAACATCTGATAGCAACCTGCATAGAAACAATGTTATGATATAAACTGAATCATTTGGGCCAATCTTTCACTCTCATCTGTGAGCTCTGAAAGAATATCTTCCCTTAGAGTAGAACAATGAGATATCTGGACTATTCTTCTCAAGAAAGGAAGAATAATTGTCCTGTCTTCTGAACCTAGACCATTCCCCACCCTGGGTCATTCTTACTACACTAATCAAATTGCACCCTAGAGAGAATGTATAACCCTAAGGAATGTTGATCCTAGACCATTCCCCACCCTGGGCCATTCCGCCTACACTAATCAAAGTGCACCCTGGAGAGAATGTATAAACCCTAAGGAATGATTGTCCGGACCATTTCCTCTATTAACCACAAGAGGAAAAGACTGTCCTGCATCAACCTCCAAAATGAACCATTCCTCATGTTAACCGCAATGAGAAATCGTTGTCTAGTGAGGCGGGACAATCTTCTTGAGTAACCCTCAAGAAGAGAGACTGCCCTAGACCACTCCCCATGTTAACCACAATGGGAAGTCATTGTCTATGATACATCAACAATCAGACTACTTCCCATGTTAATCACAATGGGAAGTCACTGTCCGTCATAAATCTCAATCCACTTTCCGAACAGGAAAGCATATGTCCAAGATGGACTATTTTTCAATGAATGTCTTCAATAATATTTTCAGTGCTCCCTCCCAACCTGGGAGTCATTTCTTCCTTTTTCAATAAGGAAGTTGTTTCCATGAGTTCCAGCTTGAGTACGCAAACTCTTTCATCTTGGATAGAATCTTTACCAAAATGTCTGCTTATCTGCTCATCTGTGGAGATATGTATTTGGAGAATCACTTTCTCCTTTTTGGACTTCATTACGGATAATGTAATGCTTGATTTCAAATGTACTTTAGTCTGGAACACTGTGAAGGCTTCATGTAGATCTGAACAATAGAGTATATCATTGTTGGAAAACTGGAACATATCCATGTGGTACTTCTTCTGTCATCATGAGATCTGATCTACTGAGTAATCATCTTGATGTTATAGGGAATCTTCACCACACTTCTGTTGTGCACTGGAAGTTCTTCCACCAAGTTATCTTCTTCTATCTGCATACAAGGGTCTCTTTCTAGTATGCCTCAAAGTCTTGAGATTTCTCTTCATACACTCTTTATTCAATTTCTCTGGAGAACATTCTTTGTATTCATCTGATGTAGAACTCCAACTCATGGATGTTGTGGATGATATAATGACTCATGTGGAGATAAGTCTGGTTTACTGGAACAAGTAATCATCATAGTCTTCTCCCTCCATCTGGGAGAACCTCTAGTTCTAGGTCTCG